>APFE031227276.1:94866-200615 GCA_000404065.3 Pinus taeda
TTCCTGCTTTAAGGAACTTCGTCATGAAGTTAAGTTGAATTATTTATTATTATTATTATTATTATTATTACTTCATGTTCGCCCGATACCCTCTGCTGAACTAGTACAACCAGCAGGCATCGAAAGTTTTCACAACACCCAGGAAATCTCAAGGAATATCTGTCCTCTTTTCCACTTTCAAAACTAGGCATAAGCCTCCTCAGTCTGTATCCTAGTCCATGGTTGGCCCCAAGGCTCACGCCTGACTCAGACCTCATCTACTCCAAGTCAGGCATTCGATACGGTACTCAATGACTCCAAGCATCTCGCAAGGCTGGCTCACTCCCTCCACAACTACTAAGGCGCACAACCCTAGGCATTGAAGTCATTACACCCCCACCAGACTTTGGCATCCCAATCCAATAACAGGCACCTAGCCTAGACCATCATGCACTTGGCCTCCTCAAGATGGTCCCATAGCTCTTCAAGAGCTATCCATTAAGAACTACACAAGACAAAGGAACCACTGGCATATGTAGTGTTGATTGAGTTTGTCCCCAGCCCATATGGCGTTACTTATTCTCCCTCGTGCGTATGGACTCGCACGAGATCATCAAATAACTGGCCCTCATGGCCCATTGTGGAGTCCTGTCAATCATCACACCTCAACATGCAACAATGCATTAGCTATACCATCATAGTATCATAGAAAATAATCCACATGCCAAGTCTTGCATGTCATTATGAGAACATTCATCATTGTGAACTACGTGCTCATGCCTGTCATAAATTTGTATGCAACAATTACATGCTTTACCTCATGAAATACCATCATAGGTTATAACATGAACATATTGCATCAAAGATATATCATGATTTCTCATACTAAATGAACCACATGTCAATAACCTCATATTATAGTATCATAATTCCTATGCCACGTTATGCATATCATATCCTTCATGAGTATTCAACATTAAATACCTATCATCACGTAGTAAATGAATATGTCAATAAACCTTGACATAATATCATAATACCTATGCATATCACTACCATCATAAGGATACATCATCACTATAAGAACCACATGTGCATCATAAACTGAAATAATAATTTAGATGTATCTTGATTTAGTTACTGGATAAAAAGTATCTACCTTAGTTAAGTAAGAACTACCACACATTTTAATCAAGTAAATAAGGAAAGTCTTTAAAAATAACATCTGCATCTTCATAGGTAGATGACCCTGGGCTATATTGGTCCCGCTGGATCTTGACTTGCTCAAACTCACGGTTCCTGAGTCGATGAACCCGATGGTCCAGTATACAGAATGGTTCGACCTGAAGGACTCCTTCCTCGGAAACCTGCAATTTTTCAAATTTCAAAACATGGGATGGGTCGAGTACATATTTTCTAAGCATAGAAACATGAAACACATTATGCATCCTTCTTAGATGGAATGGCAGCTCAAGCTTATAAGCAACTGGTCCAATCCTCTCTAGGATCGTGAATGGCCCAACAAATCTAGGGGATAACTTTGTTCCCTTACCAATCCTAAGGGACTTTTAAAGGGTTTGATTCTAATAAAAACTTGGCTTCCTTCCTCAAAGTTTCTATCAACTCTCTTTGCATCAGCATAACTTTTCTGGCGATCCCTGACTTCTTTTAGTCTCTGTTTAATTGTGGCAAATTTTTTCTTTCATTTCTTGGAGAATTTCAGGTCCCAACATGACTGGATCCTCTAATCGATCCCAACTTAATGGAGTACAACATGGTCTTCCATACAAGATTTCGAAGGGAGATGCCTGTATTGAACTGTGATAACTATTGTTGTATGCAAATTCCACTAAGGGAAGGTATTTCTCCCATTGGTTTTGTTTATCCATGAAATAAATTCTTAGCATGTCCTCTAACACTCAGTTTACTCTTTCAGTTTGCACATTTGTCTCTGGATGATATGCTGTACTGAAATTTAGTTGTGTTCCCATAGATTGTAATAGGCTTTTCCAAAATCTGGGAGTAAAACGTGCGTCTGTGTCAGATATTATCTTTCGGGGCACTCCATGAAGGTGAATTATTTCTTTTAGGCAAATTTGAGCGATAGTTGATGCTTCAAAGGTGGTCTTAACTAGAATGAAGTGAGCACTGTTAGTTAATTTATCAGCAACAAACATAATGCAGTCATGTCTTTGGAATGTCATAGGTAAGCCTCCAACAAAATCCATCGAAACAACTTCCCACTATATTTCGGTATAACATGGGTTTGTAAAAACCTTGCCGAGTGACGATGTTCAGTTTTAACCTGTTGACATTCTAAACATCGGGCCACAAACTTTGTTATATCCTTTTTCATTCCCGTCCAGGAAAATAGTTGTTTTAAGTCCGCGTACATTTTCTGGACTCCTGGATGTGCAGCGTATGAAGCTTGGTGGGCTTCCTTCATTATTAATTTCCGCAGTTTATCATCATCTGGGACATAAATCCTACCCTTATATTGTAGCAATCCATTATTTTCTAAGGTTTATCCTTCCCACCTGGTCGCCACAGGTACCTCTTCTTGTAAGGCAAATTTTATTTGCTGGCATTGCGGGTCCCCTACTAGGTGGTTTAGAATCCAGCTTCTCAAGTCTATCTTTAATGACAATATTGAATGAAGTCTAGGTCTCCTGCTTAAAGCATCTGCAACTTTATTCTCTTTTCCCTTACTGTAGGATATCTTGAAATGATAATCACTAAATAGCTCACTCCAACATCATTGTCGAGCATTAAGGTCCTTTTGTGTGAAGATATACTCAAGACTTTTATGATCTGTTCTTAATTCAGATTGATGCCCCATCAGATAATGTCTCCATACTCTCAAGGCCATTACAATTGCCGCTAACTCCAAATCATGAGTTGCGTAATTGATTTCATGGTTCTTGAGTTTACGTGAAGCATAAGCGATAACCCCTTCATCTTGCATCAAGATTGCACCTAATCCTTTTCCTCATGCATCCATGCATACACAAAATTCCTTTTCCATGTCGGGTACCTTTAATTTTGGAGTAGTTGTTAGTCGATGTTTTACCTCAATAAATGCTTTCTCACACTAACTTGTCCATTCAAACTTAACCCCTTTCCTTTGGAGGTGGGTGATGGGATTAGATATTTGTGAGGACCTTTCTGCAAATCTTCTATAATAGCCTGCCAACCCCATAAATCTGCGTACCTCCTTGACATTCCGAGGAGTAGGCCAAGTCATTATAGTTTCAATCTTACCGTAATCCACTGCAATGCCTTTCCCACTAATGGTGAAAACTTTTTACTATTTGGGATTTTTATAAGTTTGTAGGGTTAAATAAATAATATTTTTTTTGTATTGACTTTGAAAACCCATTTTTTATAATTTTTTTCACGTTATTTTTTGAGCAGAGATAATTATTTCAAGTTTAAGTGTGCAGGTTACAGGTTAATTATGAAAATAGGTCATTTGGTATCAAGTATATTTTTATCACTTTTTCTAACTCGTTAAAACTTACGAAAAAGTGAAAACATGGAGTTCTCTTTACGCCTTTTTCAGAGTCCTTAAAAAACGAAAAGATAGCCGAGTACTTGATTGTTCGAACTCGTTAAAATAAATGAAGAACCATCTATTCAGTATAAGTTTACCCCTTTTACGGATTGAACCAGACTATTTACGAAAAAGGTATACGTTGACAATCATGGTCAATAGAGTTCTCTCTTGCATTATTTTATTGTTTTCGGGCTTCAAAGACTAAACTTACAAAAAAGAACATTGTGGAGTTTGCTTATGTTTTTCTCTTGACACCCTAAAACTAAAAAACATCAAGCTTTACTTTCTCTGGGCTTGTTAAAATTTTATGATAAAAGAACTAAACGAGTTTCCTTTTCATATATTTTCAAACTCTTTAAATATCAAAATGACATCGAGTTACCCCTTTACTGGACTCATAAAATTAAATAGTATAGGACTCGCTAAGCATGACGAGACCGAACCACACCTTCTTAAGGTTTGTTAAAGGTACTTTGGAGGACTCATCCAAAGGATGAGCTTACATGACAAGAATATGTTATCCTCCACAAGCTTGTAAAAAATAAAGAGGTACTTGTCAGTAATGGTGGGGGGAAAGTGAGAAAGAATCTTTGTTTTGAATTGTAAAAGGCAGTATGTCACTCTTGAACATGACACTCTATCACTTTTATGTCCAGGTCAGGAAATCAATTTTCCTCGTAGTTGACCGTACCTCATTAAAAGTCTTCAGTTGGTTTGGGTTTTATTTTTTGAGTCAAATGTTGCCAATTCATTTTGTCATGTCTCTAATATGTTCAAGAGAAGTTCAACCTCAGTAAAATTACTTTGTCAGTGTTAGCCTTCAGTTGCATCAACTATCCCTAAGTCTGCCCTTGATTACTCTAAACTTCTTTTCTTCAAAACATAACATGAGTTTTATGTCATAGGCCCTCCTACAATGGGTTGCTTCCTATTGACTTCAACTCATTATCTAGGAAGTTGATCTAGAAACCTTTAGTACGTTGAAGCCTATATGCCTTAAAGGCAGGTTTCTCACCTTTGATGACAGGTTCTCATCATTGGCCTTCGATCGAATGATTTTATGAGTGTTTGAAATCAAATCATCTATTCACACTTCATGGATTGTACTAAAAGTACCTTGAGATCCATTGTCATTATTGGTGGTTTCTCTCGCACTTGTTAACGGTTCACATCATTGACCGGTCATCAAGTGGTTTCTACCATGTTCAACTTCGAGACATTCACTCACATGGTTAGATTTGTATTGCAGATCAAGAGATGGAGATCAAGACCCTAGATCTAATTTCATCCATCCAGGCTACATGGAGTTATTAAATATTCATGATTGTAAACATAGATCCGTTGATGGCTACATCCATACTATGTCATCTTTTGACGTGGATTTTTAGATGTATTTTCGTACACTGCTTTGAGACATTTGTGTTATGAGTATGGGAATGCCTGCCTCAGTGATGATATTGTATGTTGCATTGTAACATTTGTTTGATTGTTTCAAGTCTCCGACTGCAGTCTCTAACCCAAACCTTCACATGGTAAAGCACTTCAGTCATCAAAATATTTCTTCTAACTTTGCGCTTTAGGGGTAAATTTGTTACATGTCATTTTGTCGCATTAGGAAAATGACTATCGGTTTGGATCTCTTGCTATCCATAAATGTGTCCCAGAACATTCCCTGTAATTTCTAGATCCTATGGTACAAAACCCTAATTTTGGATATATTTGTAGTTCCCTAGGTAATTTATGCACATACACAGGGAAGAACATTATTATCTGCGCATAAGTATGCATTGTCTTCCACTATGATCTACGAAAATGACTTGAAGTATGCAAAAGTCTAGAATCATTGTTGGTAGAATCTACCCCAACCAATAATCTTCGAATGAGTGCTTATTCCGTGCCGATCCCTCCCATCATGGAGTAAGTCCCCTTCCTTTGTGGTACCTCTATCCCACTAATAGTGGATCTCATCCCTTGGAGAACGGATCCATAACTTCCCATTCTTTGCCTATAAAGCCACTACAGGTTTGAGAATTTTGAGAGGATTGTTGGAAGCATGTTTATGTTGTTGAGATTAGGTTGGAAGGATTTTTTTGCAAGGGATAGGGTTGGAGACTATAGAAGGGGCTTACAACATCAAGGCTACATGGTTGTAAGACTTTTCTCTAGTTTTATGAATATAAAAGCATTTGCTCTTTCTCAATTACATCTTCATTGATTTAATTTGTAGGATTCCTTGATCACCTACATGGATTTTGGTTGTATATTGATCAGTTTATGATATATAATTGGTTAAGTAGTCCATTTATCTCTTTGATTATATGTTGTATGCTTTGATATCTTGTTCGTCTATGTCTTTGTAGATCTCTTTCAAGATAGTATGGAGAAGTTGTTAGGAGTGACAAGAGGAAATCTAGAGCATCAAGGAGTGAATGGTCAAAAGATTTGAGGGACTTCATCAATAATTTCATAAAATCGGTAAGAGGCCTCTATCATTCTATTTGATTTCACTCAATCAGAGTCTAGGGAAAGGTAGCAAATCTTGTTAGTTTGTTACTAGGGTTCTTTGAAGTCTAAGGAGATCACTCTTGTCCACAAGAGGGATTTTTCCACATAACAACAGTAAATAGAGGCCCCTAAAATAATGAAGTGTGACACATCCGACTTTCTCCCCGAGAAAGCCTGCTCCAGTGTAATCATGCCAAGAATCCGATGAGGACTCTGATTATGCAAATAGACTATTGCGTTGCATGACTCCACCCACAAATGCAAAGGTAGGCTTTAATCATGCTACATCACCCTCGCTTATCCCAAAATGCTATAGTTCTTTCTCTCAGCCACCCCATTCTACAATGGGTTGTGGGGTGTTGTCAACGCTCGTCGAATGCCTACTTTTGCACATACATTTTTAAATTCATTCGACACGTACTCACCTCCATTATCGCTCCTGATAGCCTTCACCTTCTTGCTCGTTTCTCTCTCAACTAGTGCCTTGAATTCTACGAACTTGGAGAATGTCTCATCCTTCTTCCACATGAAGAAGATACAACACTTCCATGAGACATCATCAATAAAAATGACAAAATATTTGTGCCTAGCAGTGGAGGCTGTCGAGAAAGGTCCATAGACATCAAGGTGGATCCTTTCAGGGACTGCATGTGCTTTTTTGTCCCAATCATGGAATGTGGATTTTGTGTACTTCCCCAAGGTACATCCTTTGTATATATCCTACAGATCAAGCACTCCTTTGGGGAGGCCTCTAGTTATCTGTTGCAAGATCTTCAAAGCGCCATGATGCAAATGGCCAAGTCTTCTATGCCAAAGTTCACCAACATCATGGCTCTACACCTTTTCCGCCATTGTGCTTAATGCAACACAATCCTCCACATATAGCTTGTACAGGTTCTTCACACAAACCCTGATCTGCTTCACCTATCCCATGGCTATGTGTCTTGGAATTCCTTTCCTTTGCTGAAGATCACATCATAACCACGGTCTTCCAAAACTACAACATAGACGATGTTTTTCTTAGTCTAAAAAAAAACATGGAATCCATGAGCTTGAGAGGGGATCCCGACTCCCTCTAAAAGATGGTTGTACCAATCCTAGTCACACTATACCTTCCATCATCCCCCATCTGAATGTGCATATGCAAATCTTTCTCCTCTAGGTCACTGAAAAATATTTTTTGCCCATCATGTGGAACGATGCACCTCAATCCAAGTACAACACACTCCCCATCACTGTGTTGGACATGCATGCAATGATGTTAAAGTCAAGCTCAAACTTTGAAGCTAAAGCTTCATCTGCTGCTCCTCTTGAGGTTTTCTTTCTTACCTCCTTGTGCGGACACTTCGTGGCATAGTGTCTAAATTCATGACAATGGAAGCATTTGATCTTTGACCAATATTTCTTCTTGCCCCCTTTACTGGATTCTGGTTTGGATGAGGATTTCTTTCCATTTACCTTCTTTTCCTTTCCATCCAATAATTTTTTTTTTCACCCTCACCCTTGGATGAAGTCCGATCTTTGGTATTCCGCCTTATTTCCTCCTGCACCAAATTGGACCATAAGTGCTCCCAACTTGGTAGTTTCTCTTTGAGCGCCAACTTCCTATGGTCACCACTATTTTCAAAAAAAAAATTCAATGCATTCCACATCGCGAACAAAGTTTCTTTTCCGTGGGGATTTGAGACAATATGATCCCATACTCCCTCCAAGATTATTCTCGTCGCCTTAGCTATATCTTTCTTCCACTGAGTGAGGTTCTAGGCATCAGATGCTTGTGGTTTTGCAACATCTGACTTGATGTATTGTAACAACCCATTGTCATCCAATATTGACTCCATGGGGTCCTTCTATGCAACAAAATTAGAGGTTCCTTCCAAGGCACACTCTAGCCTTAGTCCATTGAAGGCCATCTTATCAGTTTTGAAGAAATCTTGCTACACAGATCTTCAAATTCGAACCTCTTAGAAACAACTTCGAATTTCCTGCTTTAATGTGAATCCAAATTTGATACCATGTAGAAATTAGGTTGTAGATTTGCAACTAATCATGAATTTTTAATCAAAATCACAAGAAACAAACCTTGTAAGAGCCCAAAATAAACATGTAATTAACCAAGTAATTTATATTCAACATGCAATTATCACTAATTAACTTCAAGTTCAAAACTATGGGTAGAACCCTTACATGTGATTTCGGTTGAAGTCTACTAATTGCAACAAGGTTTTGGGGACAAATCTCCACCCAACCGTAGGCTCAATTGTGCAAGGTCTTGCTACAACTAGCCACCGCCAAGCCCTCAATCAATGTACTATTGCCAGTGAATCCTCTGTCTTAGAACACTATTCTCCCAAGAGAATGAATGGTAGAATCTTGGAATGATGGAATGCCTCCCATCTTCCTCACCATCTAATAAATAGAGCAAACATGGGAAGGGGAACCACATGCACACACTCCATGTGTCTACATGCAACTTTATTGCTTTCTTGTTTTATTTCTTTTTGATAGCTTTACTGATTTTTTTTACTATTTTCTTGTTTTATTTCTATTTATATTTATTTAGAGCTTTAGTATGGTTATTTAATTATTTATTACTATTTTATTTTTATTATTTTTATTCCATTGTTATTATCATTTTCCTTGTACTTTAATATTATTATATTATTTATTATTATTAATTTTTTATTATTATTTATGATAAGGGATTTATTATATTAATTATTATTATTTATTATTTATTATTAAGGGACATTACATACTTTCCTGCTTTAAGGAACTTCGTCCTGAAGTTAAGTTGAATTATTTATTATTATTATTATTTATTTATTACTTCATGTTCGCCCGATACCCTCTACTGAACTAGTACAACCAGCAGGCATCGAAAGTTTTCACAACACCCAGGAAATCTCAAGGAATCTCTGTCCTCTTTTCCACTTTCGAAACTAGGCATAAGCCTCCTCGGTCTGTATCCTAGTCCATGGTTGGCCCCAAGGCTCGCGCCTGACTCACACCTCACCTACTCCAAGGCAGGCATTTGATACGGTACTCAATGACTCCAAGCATCTCGCAAGGCTGGCTCACTCCCTCCACAACTACTAAGGCGCACAACCCCAGGAATCGAAGTCCTTACACCCAATCCAATAACAGGCACCTAGCCTAGAACATCATGCACTTGGCCTCCTCAAGATGGTCCCATAGCCCTTCAAGAGCTATCCATCAAGAACTACACAAGACAAAGGAACCACTGGCATATGTAGTGTTGATTGAGTTTGTCCCCAGCCCATATGGTGTTACTTATTCTCCCTCGTGCGTATGGACTCGCACGAGATCATCAAATAACTGGCCCTCATGGCCCATTGTGGAGTCCTGTCAATCATCACACCTCAACGTGCAACAATGCATTAGCTATACCATCATAGTATCATAGAAAATAATCCACATGCCAAGTCTTGCATGTCATTATGAGAACATTCATCATTGTGAACTACGTGGTAATGCATGTCATAAATTTGTATGTAACAATTACATGCTTTACCTCATGAAATACCATCATAGGTTATAACATGAACACATTGCATCAAAGATATATCATGACTTCTCATACTAAATGAACCACATGTCAATAACCTCATATTATAGTATCATAATTCCTATGCCACGTTATGCATATCATATCCTTCATGAGTATTCAACATTAAATACATATCATCACGTAGTAAATGAATATGTCAATAAACCTTGACATAATATCATAATACCTATGCATATCACTACCATCATAAGGATACATCATCACTATAAGAACCACATGTGCATCATAAACTGAAATAATAATTTAGATGTATCTTGATTTAGTTACTGGATAAAAAGTATCTACCTTAGTTAAGTAAGCACTACCACACATTTTAATCAAGTAAATAAGGAAAGTCTTTAAAAATAACATCTCCATCTTCCTAGGTAGATGACCCTGGGCTATATTGGTCCCGTTGGACCTTGACTTACTCAAACTCACGGTTCCTGAGTCGACGAACCCGATGGTCCAATATACAGAATGGTTCGACCTGAAGGACTCCTTCCTCAGAAACCTGCAATTTTTCAAATTTCAAAACATGGGATGGGTCGAGTACATATTTCCTAAGCATAGAAACATGAAACACATTATGCATCCTTCTTAGATGGAATGGCAGCTCAAGCTTATAAGCAACTGGTCCAATCCTCTCTAGGATCGTGAATGGCCCAACAAATCTAGGGGATAACTTTGTTCCCTTACCAATCCTAAGGGACTTTTAAAGGGTTTGATTCTAATAAAAACTTGGCTTCCTTCCTCAAAGTTTCTATCAACTCGCTTTGCATCAGCATAACTTTTCTGGCAATCCATGGCTTCTTTTAGTCTCTGTTTAATTGTGGAAAATTTGTTCTTCCATTTCTTGGAGAATTTCAGGTCCCAACATGACTGGATCCTCTAATCGATCCCAACTTAATGGAGTACAACATGGTCTTCCATACAAGATTTCGAAGGGAGATTCCTGTATTGAACTGTGATAACTATTGTTGTATGCAAATTCCACTAAGGGAAGGTATTTCTCCCATTGGTTTTGTTGATCCATGAAATACATTCTTAGCATGTCCTCTAACACTCAGTTTACTCTTTCAGTTTGCCCATTTGTCTCTGGATGATATGCTGTACTGAAATTTAGTTGTGTTCCCATAGATTGTAATAAGCTTTTCCAAAATCTGGGAGTAAAACGTGCATCTGTGTCAGATATTATCTTTCGGGGCACTCCATGAAGGTGAATTATTTCTTTTAGGAAAATTTGAGCGATAGTTTATGCTTCAAAGGTGGTCTTAACTAGAATGAAGTGAGCACTCTTAGTTAATTTATCAACAACCAACATAATGCAGTTATGTCTTTGGAATGTCATAGGTAAGCCTCCAACAAAATCCATCGAAACAACTTCCCACTTAGTTTTCGGTATAACATGGGTTTGTAAAAACCCTGCCGAGTGACGATGTTCAACTTTAACCTGTTGACATTCTAAACATCGGGCCACAAAATTTGTTATATCCTTTTTCATTCCCGTCCAGAAAAGTAGTTGTTTTAAGTCCGCGTACATTTTCTGGACTCCTGGATGTGCAACATATGGAGCTTGGTGGGCTTCCTTCATTATTAATTTCCGCAGTTTATCATCATCTGGGACATAAATCCTACCCTTATATTGTAGCAATCCATTATTTTCTAAGGTGTATCCTTCCCACCTGGTCGCCACAGGTACCTCTTCTTGTAAGGCAAATTTTATTTGCTGGCATTGCGGGTCCCCTACTAGGTGGTTTAGAATCCGGCTTCTCAAGTCTATCTTTAATGACAATATTGAATGAAGTCTAGGTCTCCGGCTTAAAGCATCTGCAACTTTATTCTCTTTTCCCTTACTGTAGGATATCTTGAAATGATAATCACTAAATAGCTCAATCCAACATCGTTGTCGAGCATTAAGGTCCTTTTGTGTGAAGATATACTCAAGACTTTTATGATCTGTTCTTAATTCAAATTGATGCCCCATCAGATAATGTCTCCATACTCTCAAGGCCATTACAATTGCCGCTAACTCCAAATCATGAGTTGCGTAATTGATTTCATGGTTCTTGAGTTTACGTGAAGCATAAGCGATAACCTCTTCATCTTGCATCAAGATTGCACCTAATCCATTTCCTCATGCATCCATGCATACACAAAATTCCTTTTCCATGTCAGGTACCTTTAATTTTGGAGTAGTTGTTAGTCGATGTTTTACCTCATTAAATGCTTTCTCACACTCACTTGTCCATTCAAACTTAACCCCTTTCCTTTGGAGGTGGGTGATGGGATTAGATATCTGTGAGAACCTTTCTACAAATCTTCTATAATACCCTGCCAACCCCATAAAGCTGCGTACCTCCTTGACATTCCGAGGAGTAGGCCAAGTCATTATAGTTTCAATCTTACCGTAATCCACTACAATGCCTTTCCCACTAATGGTGAAAACTTTTTACTATTTGGGATTTTTATAAGTTTGTAGGGTTAAATAAATAATATTTTTTTTGTATTGACTTTGAAAACCCATTTTTTTATAATTTTTTTCACGTTATTTTTTGAGCAGAGATAATTATTTCAAGTTTAAGTGTGCAGGTTACAGGTTAATTACGAAAATAGGTCATTTGGTATCAAGTATATTTTTATCACTTTTTCTAACTCGTTAAAACTTACGAAAAAGTGAAAACATGGAGTTCTCTTTACGCCTTTTTCAGAGTCCTTAAAAAACGAAAAGATAGCCGAGTACTTGATTGTTCGAACTCGTTAAAATAAATGAACAACCATCTATTCAGTATAAGTTTACCCCTTTTACGGATTGAACCAGACTATTTACGAAAAAGGTATACGTTGACAATCATGGTCAATAGAGTTCTCTCTTGCATTATTTTATTGTTTTCGGGCTTCAAAGACTAAACTTACAAAAAAGAACATTGTGAAGTTTACTTATGTTTTTCTCTTGACCCCCTAAAACTAAAAAACATTAAGCTTTACTTTCTCTGGGCTCGTTAAAATTTTATGATAAAAGGACTAAACGAGTTTCCTTTTCATATATTTTCAAACTCTTTAAATATCAAAATGACATCGAGTTAACCCTTTACTGGACTCATAAAATTAAATAGTATAGGACTCATTAAGCATGACGAGACCGAACCATACCTTCTTAAGGTTTGTTAAAAATACTTTGGAGGACTCATCCAAAGGATGAGCTTACATGAAAAGAATATGTTATCCTCCTCAAGCTTGTAAAAAATAAAGAGGTACTTGTCAGTAATGGTGGGGGGAAAGTGAGAAAGAATCTTTGTTTTGAATTGTAAAAGGCAGTGTGTCACTCTTGAACATGACACTCTATCACTTTTATGTCCGGGTCAGGAAATCCATTTTCCTTGTAGTTGACCGTACCTCATTAAAAGTCGTCAGTTGGTTTGGGTTTTATTTTTTGAATCAAATGTTGCCAATTCATTTTGTCATGTCTCTAATATGTTCAAGAGAAGTTCAACCTCAGTAAAATTACTTTGTCAGTGTTAGCCTTCAGTTGCATCAACTATCCATAAGTCTATCCTTGATTACTCTAAACTTCTTTTCTTCAAAACTTAACATGAGTTTTTCGTCATAGGCCCTCCTACAATGGATTGCTTCCTATTGACTTCAGCTCATTATCTAGGAAGTTGATCTAGAAACCTTTAGTGCGTTGAAGCCTATATGCCTTAAAGGCAAGTTTCTCACCTTTGATGACAGGTTCTCATCATTGGCCTTCGATCGAATGATTTTATGAGTGTTTGAAATCAAATCATCTATTCACACTTCATGGATTGTACTAAAAGTACCTTGAGATCCATTGTCATTATTGGTGGTTTCTCTCGCACTTGTTAACGGTTCACATCATTGACCGGTCATCAAGTGGTTTCTACCATGTTCAACTTCGAGACATTCACTCACATGGTTAGATTTGTATTGCAGATCAAGAGATGGAGATCAAGACCCTAGATCTAATTTCATCCATCCAGGCTGCATGGAGTTATTAAATATTCATGATTGTAAACATAGATCTGTTGATGGCTACATCCATACTATGTCATCTTTTGACGTGGATTTTTAGATGTATTTTCGTACAATGCTTTGAGACATTTGTGTTATGAGTATGGGAATGCCCACCTCAGTGATGATATTGTATATTGCATTGTAACATTTGTTTGATTGTTTCAAGTCTCCGACTGCAGTCTCTGACCCAAACCTTCACATGGTAAAGCACTTCAGTCATCAAAATATTTCTTCTAACTTTGCGCTTTAGGGGGAAATTTGTTACATGTCATTTTGTCGCATTAGGAAAATGACTATCGGTTTGGATCTCTTGCTATCCATAAATGTGTCCCAGAACATTCCCTGTAATTTCTAGATCCTATGGTACAAAACCCTAATTTTGGATATATTTGTAGTTCCCTAGGTAATTTATGCACAGACACAGGGAAGAACATTATTATCTGCGCATAAGTATGCATTGTCTTCCACTATGATCTACGGACATGACTTGAAGTATGCAAAAGTCTAGAATCATTGTTGGTAGAATCTACCCCAACCAATAATCTTCGAATGAGTGCTTATTCCGTGCCGATCCCTCCCATCATGGAGTAAGTCCCCTTCCTTTGTGGTACCTCTATCCCACTAATAGTGGATCTCATCCCTTGGAGAACGGATCCATAACTTCCCATTCTTTGCCTATAAAGCCACTACAGGTTTGAGAATTTTGAGAGGATTGTTGGAAGCATGTTTATGTTGTTGAGATTAGGTTGGAAGGATTTTTTTGTAAGGGATATGGTTGGAGATTACAGAAGGGGCTTACAACATCAAGGCTACATGGTTGTAAGACTTTTCTCTAGTTTTATGAATATAAAAGCATTTGTTCTTTCTCAATTACATCTTCATTGATTTAATTTGTAGGATTCCTTGATCACCTACATGGATTTTGGTTGTATATTGATCAATTTATGATATATAATTGGTTAAGTAGTCCATTTATCTCTTTGATTATTTGTTGTATGCTTTGATATCTTGTTTGTCTCTGTCTGTGTAGATCTCTTTCAAGATAGTATGGAGAAGTTGTTAGGAGCGACAAGAGGAAATCTAGAGCATCAAGGAGTTAATGGTCAAAAGATTTGAGGGACTTCATCAATAATTTCATCAAATCAGTAAGAGGCCTCTATCATTCTATTTGATTTCACTCAATCAGAGTCTAGGGAAAGGTAGCAAATCTTGTTAGTTTGTTACTAGGGTTCTTTGAAGTCTAAGGAGATCACTCTTGTCCACAAGAGGGATTTTTCCACATAACAGCAGTAAATAGAGGCCCCTAAAATAATGAAGTGTGACACATCCGACTTTCTCCCCGAGAAAGCCTGCTCCAGTGTAATCATGCCAAGAATCCGATGAGGACTCTGATTATGCAAATAGACTATTGCGTTGCATGACTCCACCCACAAATGCAAAGGTAGGCTTTAATCATGCTACATCACCCTTGCTTATCCCAAAATGCTACAGTTCTTTCTCTCAGCCACCCCATTCTACAATGGGTTGTGGGGTGTTGTCAACGCTCGTCGAATGCCTACTTTTGCACATACATTTTTAAATTCATTCGACACGTACTCACCTCTATTATCGCTCTTGATAGCCTTCACCTTCTTGCTCGTTTCTTTCTCAACTAGTGCCTTGAATTCTATGAACTTGGAGAATGTCTCATCCTTCTTCCACATGAAGAAGATACAACACTTCCATGAGACATCATCAATAAAAATGACAAAATATTTGTGCCTAGCAGTGGAGGCTGTCGAGAAAGGTCCATAGACATCAAGGTGGATCCTTTCAAGGACTGCATGTGCTTTGTTGTCCCAATCATGGAATGTGGATTTTGTGTACTTCCCCAAGGTACATCCTTTGTATATATCCTACAGATCAAGCACTCCTTTGGGGAGGCCTCTAGTTATCTGTTGCATGATCTTCAAAGCGCCATGATGCAAATGGCCAAGTCTTCTATGCTAAAGTTCACCAACATCGTGGTTCTACACCTTTTCCACCATTGTGCTTAATGCAACACAATCCTCCACATATAGCTTGTACAGGTTCTTCACACAAACCCTGATCTGCTTCACCTATCCCGTGGCTATGTGTCTTGGAATTCCTTTCCTTTGCTGAAGATCACATCATAACCACGGTCTTCCAAAACTACAACATAGACGATGTTTTTCTTAGGCTAAAACAAAACATGGAATCCATGAGCTTGAGGGGGGAGCCTGACTCCCTCTGAAAGATGGCTGTACCAATCCTAGTCACGCTATACCTTCCATCATCCCCCATCTGAATGTGCATATGCAAATCTTTCTCCTCTAGGTCACTGAAAAAATATTTTTTGCCCATCATGTGGAACGATGCACCTCAATCCAAGTACAACACACTCCCCATCACTGTGTTGGCCATGCATGCAATGATGTTAAAGTCAAGCTCAAACTGTGAAGCTAAAGCTTCACCTGCTGCTCCTCTTGAGGTTTTCTTTCTTAGCTTCTTGTGCGGACACTTCGTGGCATAATGTCTAAATTCATGACAATGGAAGCATTTAATCTTTGACGAATATTTCTTCTTGCCCCCTTTACTGGATTCTGGTTTGGATGAGGATTTCTTTCCATTTACCTTCTTTTCCTTTCCATCCAATAAAATGTTTTCTTCATCCTCACCCTTGGATGAAGTCCGATCTTTGGTATTCCACCTTATTTCCTCCTGCACCAAATTGGACCATAAGTGCTCCCAACTTGGTAGTTTCTCCTTGAGCGCCAACTTCCTATGGTCACCACTATTCTCAAAAAAATAATTCAATGCTTTCCACATCGCGAAGAAAGTTTCTTTTCCGTGGGGATTTGAGACAATATGATCCCATACTCCCTCCAAGATTATTCTCGTCGCCTTAGCTATATCTTTCTTCCACTGAGTGAGGTTCTAGGCATCAGATGCTTGTGGTTTTGCAACATCTAACTTGATGTATTGTAACAACCCATTGTCATCCAATATTGACTCCATGCGGTCCTTCCATGCAACAAAATTAGAGGTTCCTTCCAAGGCACACTCTAGCCTTAGTCCATTGAAGGCCATCTTATCAGTTTTGAAGAAATCTTGCTACATTGATCTTCAAATTCGAACCTCTTAGAAACAACTTCGAATTTCCTGCTTTAATGTGAATCCAACTTTGATACCATGTAGAAATTAGGCTGTAGATTTGCAACTAATCATGAATTTTTAATCAAAATCAAAAGAAACAAACCTTGTAATAGCCCAAAATAAACATGTAATTAACCAAGTAATTTATATTCAACATGCAATTATCACTAAGTAACTTCAAGTTCAAAACTATGGGTAGAACCCTTACATGTGATTTCGGTTGAAGTCTACTAATTGCAACAAGGTTTTGGGGACGACTCTCCACCCAACCGTAGGCTCAATTGTGCAAGGTCTTGCTACAACTAGCCACCCCCAAGCCCTCAATCAACGTACTATTGCCAGTTAATCCTCTGTCTTAGAACACTATTCTCCCAAGAGAATGAATGATAGAATCTTGGAATGATGGAATGCCTCCCATCTTCCTCACCATCTAATAAATAGAGCAAACATGGGAAGGGGAACCACATACACACACTCCATGTGTCTACATGCAACTTTATTGCTTTCTTGTTTTATTTCTTTTTGATAGCTTTACTGATTTTTTTTACTGTTTTCTTGTTTTATTTCTATTTATATTTATTTAGAGCTTTAGTATGGTTATTTATTATTTATTACTATTTTTATTTTATTATTTTTATTCATTGTTTATTATTTATTTTCTTGTATTTTTTTAATATTTATATTATTATTGTTATTTATTATTATTATTATTTATTATTTATTATTAAGGGACATTACATACTTTCCTGCTTTAAGGAACTTCGTCCTGAAGTTAAGTTGAATTATTTATTATTATTATTATTTATTTATTACTTCATGTTCGCCCGATACCCTCTGCTGAACTAGTACAACCAGCAGGCATCAAAATTTTTCACAACACCCAAGAAATCTCAAGGAATCTCTGTCCTCTTTTCCACTTTCAAAACTAGGCATAAGCCTCCTCGATCTGTATCCTAGTCCAAGGTTGGCCCCAAGGTTCGCGCCTGACTCAGACCTCATCTACTCCAAGGCAGACATTCGATACGGTACTCAATGACTCCAAGCATCTCGCAAGGCTGGCTCACTCCCTCCACAACTACTAAGGCGCACAACCCCAGGCATCGAAGTCCTTACACCCCCACTAGACTTCGGCATCCCAATCCAATTACAGGCACCTAGCCTAGAACATCAGGCACATGGCCTCCTCAAGATGGTCCCATAGCCCTTCAAGAGCTATCCATCAAGAACTACACAAGACAAAGGAACCACTGGCATATGTAGTGTTGATTGAGTTTGTCCCCAGCCCATATGGTGTTACTTATTCTCCCTCGTGCGTATGGACTCGCACGAGATCATCAAATAACTGGCCCTCATGGCCCATTGTGGAGTCCTGTCAATCATCACACCTCAACATGCAACAATGCATTAGCTATACCATCATAGTATCATAGAAAATAATCCACATGCCAAGTCTTGCATGTCATTATGAGAACATTCATCATTGTGAACTACGTGCTCATGCCTGTCATAAATTTGTATGCAACAATTACATGCTTTACCTCATGAAATACCATCATAGGTTATAACATGAACATATTGCATCAAAGATATATCATGATTTCTCATACTAAATGAACCACATGTCAATAACCTCATATTATAGTATCATAATTCCTATGCCACGTTATGCATATCATATCCTTCATGAGTATTCAACATTAAATACCTATCATCACGTAGTAAATGAATATGTCAATAAACCTTGACATAATATCATAATACCTATGCATATCACTACCATCATAAGGATACATCATCACTATAAGAACCACATGTGCATCATAAACTGAAATAATAATTTAGATGTATCTTGATTTAGTTACTGGATAAAAAGTATCTACCTTAGTTAAGTAAGCACTACCACACATTTTAATCAAGTAAATAAGGAAAGTCTTTAAAAATAACATTTGCATCTTCATAGGTAGATGACCCTGGGCTATATTGGTCCCGTTGGACCTTGACTTGCTCAAACTCACGGTTCCTGAGTCGATGAACCCGATGGTCCAGTATACAGAATGGTTCGACCTGAAGGACTCCTTCCTCGAAAACCTGCAATTTTTCAAATTTCAAAACATGGGATGGGTCGAGTACATATTTTCTAAGCATAGAAACATGAAACACATTATGCATCCTTCTTAGATGGAATGGCAACTCAAGCTTATAAGCAACTGGTCCAATCCTCTCTAGGATCGTGAATGGCCCAACAAATCTAGGGGATAACTTTGTTCCCTTACCAATCCTAAGGGACTTTTAAAGGGTTTGATTCTAATAAAAACTTGGCTTCCTTCCTCAAATTTTCTATCAACTCTCTTTGCATCAGCATAACTTTTCTGGCGATCCCTGGCTTCTTTTAGTCTCTGTTTAATTGTGGCAAATTTGTTCTTCCATTTCTTGGAGAATTTCAGGTCCCAACATGACTGGATCCTCTAATCGATCCCAACTTAATGGAGTACAACATGGTCTTCCACACAAGATTTCGAAGGGAGATGCCTGTATTGAACTGTGATAACTATTGTTGTATGCAAATTCCACTAAGGGAAGGTATTTCTCCCATTGGTTTTGTTTATCCATGAAATAAATTCTTAGCATGTCCTCTAACACTCAGTTTACTCTTTCAGTTTGCCCATTTGTCTCTGGATGATATGCTGTACTGAAATTTAGTTGTATTCCCATAGATTGTAATAGGCTTTTCCAAAATCTGGGAGTAAAACGTGCGTCTGTGTCAGATATTATCTTTCGGGGCACTCCATGAAGGTGAATTATTTCTTTTAGGAAAATTTGAGCGATAGTCGATGCTTCAAAGGTGGTCTTAACTAGAATGAAGTGAGCACTCTTATTTAATTTATCAACAACAAACATAATGCAGTCATGTCTTTGGAATGTCATAGGTAAGCCTCCAACAAAATCCATCGAAACAACTTCCCACTTAGTTTTCGGTATAACATGGGTTTGTTAAAAGCCTGCCGAGTGACGATGTTCAGCTTTAACCTGTTGACATTCTAAACATCGGGCCACAAACTTTTTTATATCCTTTTTCATTCCCATCCAGAAAAATATTTGTTTTAAGTCCGTGTACATTTTCTGGACTCCTGGATGTGCAACATATGGAGCTTGGTGGGCTTCCTTCATTATTAATTTCCGCAGTTTATCATCATCTGGGACATAAATCCTACCCTTATATTGCAGCAATCCATTATTTTCTAAGGTGTATCCTTCCCACCTGGTCGCCACAGGTACCCCTTCTTGTAAGGCAAATTTTATTTGCTGGCATTGCGGGTCCCCTACTAGGTGGTTTAGAATCCAGCTTCTCAAGTCTATCTTTAATGACAATATTGAATGAAGTCTAGGTCTCCTGCTTAAAGCATCTGCAACTTTATTCTCTTTTCCCTTACTGTAGGATATCTTGAAATGATAATCACTAAATAGCTCACTCCAACATCGTTGTCGAGCATTAAGGTCCTTTTGTGTGAAGATATACTCAAGACTTTTATGATCTGTTCTTAATTCAAATTGATGCCCCATCAGATAATGTCTCCATACTCTCAAGGCCATTACAATTGCCGCTAACTCCAAATCATGAGTTGCGTAATTGATTTCATGGTTCTTGAGTTTACGTGAAGCATAAGCGATAACCCCTTCATCTTGCATCAAGACTGCACCTAATCCTTTTCCTGATGCATCCATGCATACACAAAATTCCTTGTCCATGTCGGGTACCTTTAATTTTGGAGTAGTTGTTAGTCGATGTTTTACCTCATTAAATGCTTTCTCACACTCACTTGTCCATTCAAACTTAACCCCTTTCCTTTGGAGGTGCGTGATGGGATTAGATATCTGTGAGAACCTTTCTACAAATCTTCTATAATACCCTGCCAACCCCATAAAGCTGCGTACCTCCTTGACATTCCGAGGAGTAGGCCAAGTCATTATAGTTTCAATCTTACCGTAATCCACTGCAATGCCTTTCCAACTAATGGTATGGCCTAGATATTGAATTTCTTTCTCACAAAAAGAACATTTAGTAAGTTTTCCATATAGCTTATGTTCTCTAAGGCATTGTAGTACCAATCTCATGTGTTCTAGATGCTCCTTTTCTTTGCGGGAATAAATGAAGATGTCATCCAAGAACACTTGAACAAAGCAGTCTAGATATTTTCGAAAGACACTATTCATCAAGTTCATGAAGGCTGATGGGGCATTAGTCAAACCAAATGGCATAACAACAAACTTATAGTGTCCATATCGCGTTCTGAATGCCGTCTTAGGTATGTCTTCCTCCTTGATTCTTAGTTCATGATAACCTGACCATAAGTCTATCTTGGAAAATATTGAAGCTCCATTTAGCTGGTCAAAGAGGTCATCTATTCGAGGCATGGGGTACCTATTCCGAATGGTGGCCTTGTTTAGATCTCGGTAGTCAATACATAACCTAAGAGTTCCATCCTTCTTCTTTACAAAGATCACTGGTGCACCCCAAGGTGACACACTGGGTCGAATAAAACCTTGATCAAGAAGTTCTTTGAGCTGTATAATCAACTCATTAAGCTCTGGGACAGTTATTCGATAAGGTATTTTGGATATGGGTTCTACTTTTGGTTTCAAATTTATGGAGAAATCGATTTCTCGAACTGGAGGCAAACCCGGTAGCTCTGGAGGGAATACATCTACAAAATAATTCAAAATTAATACAAACCTACACAACTGCTTTGCGGACATTAATTCACAATTTAGAATAAAAATTTCAGACATGCAAGAAGAAATAACACACATTTAACAAGTATTTTTATTTGGGGAAAGCAATTTTCGAAAAGCCCCAATGTCTGCTTTCATTAATCAGATGAATATAGATGTATTACAATTTCTTTTCTCAACTGAGCTCACCCTCCAAGTTCATAACCTATCTCTCTGCTCACTAAAGGTCTTTGATCCAAACTGAAGGTCCACCAAGATTTAATCCATGGGGTGGAAGCTAAAAGTTTTACATTTATCATTAGAAGAAATAAACTTCCCCAATACTTCACAAATGGCATGTTGACTTAAAGATCAAAATTTTAGAGGGAGATTTGGTAGTTTTATTCACATAGGCGATCTAGTCACTATCTCCTCCCTGGTGTCAAATAGTGGATGTTGGGGTCTAACACACAATAAAATTCATTTATATTACCTTTCAAAATACGCCAAGCATAATCTTAGCTTTAAAATATGAAGCCAATCTATCCTCTAGCTATAAGATGGATAATAGGTCCACAACCAAAAAATGGCACCCACTCAAATTACGTCTATAAATTTAGAATTCCCATAGAAACTTTCCTTTCTTTGAATCTATTAATGGGATTTTTTTCCTCAAGCTTAGTGATTTTGACAACTTTTAGGTCCTCCTCAATCACCAAAAAAATTCACCCTCTTTCTACTTCATAACCGTTTTGAGCAATACTATCTTTGGATTGTTTTATTATACCCCTTGAAGCTTTGCCAACTCTAAATGACTCCTAATAAACCCTAACCAACATGACCCTTCACAAGTTTTTTCCTGCATGGGAGTGAAGTAAAAACGTTTCCGTAATTGTAAGGGAGCGAAGAAGATGTCATATTCATGCTAGAGGCTAGAACTTCACACAATGCATGATCATCATCTATAGCCACATTTCAAGAAACTTCATGACAACATCCTCATCCTAAGTGCGATCCTCGGGAGACCTCATTGATTCACAAAGTTTGACATGTTCTTTACTAAGCCTCCCTTCAAATAAATTGAAAGGACTAGATGGTGCACTCAATCCCACCTCCTTTTGGGACACTTCAAAGTTTGAGTCAGAGCACAAACAAGGTGATGTGAATATCATGTCCTTTAAGAGGGTGTCCTTAGAGTAATCAACTCGCTCAATAACATCCTCCATCATTATGACAATTTGACTAAAATGACACCAAGAGTTTATATAAATCCACAGTGAAATAATCCCCAAAATAAATTTGACTAAACCTCACAATAACAACCACCATTACAAAATAACAAAAAAAAACCCTAACCCCATCTCCAATCTCCAAACCAAATATCAAAATTATATTTAAAGAACACAAAACTTAACCATTCAAATAAACATGCATAAATTCATATGCATATATCCTAGTTCACATATGTACCATTCTTATCACATTTGAACAAGCGATAAAACACAGCCGCAAATGCTAATATGCTGTATGGCCAAGCCAATAACCATGGTCATCCAATAATCAAATAAAAGCTGGCATCAACTATTTAAGCTATGGCACAGTGTTGCGCTGCCTTGAACTATATTTACCCTTGTTCATGAAAAATATTAGAGATTTCGCCACCAGGTATCAGGAAGGTGAAACGTTGAAGTATATCAAGCCGTTTAATGTATGATTCTGATTCTCTTTCTTATTTCGTTTGACGAGCTAGCTATCGGCAATTTCCGAGTTTGGGGATTCAACGATTTATGACCGTACTTCCTGCACAATTTGGTTTTCATATTGCTTTTGCAGTTTCATAAGCACTTGTTTCATGATATTGCCTGTGAATATAGAAATTCTGAAAAATTGTTATACTAACTGAGATTAGAATAGCCGATATAAAGTTTAGTCTGGTAGGAGATGGAAATAAACTTTTGAAGCGTTCAGAGAAAGATGGCAGTGATGTATTTGGAGCCGTTGCCACCTCTTCAATATTGTAGAATTACTACAGTCGAAGCAAAGAGTAGATTTCTTTACCCTGTCAAAGGACTGTCCACTGATACTATCCCTAAAACGCAATACAGTGCAGACAATATATTTGTTAAGGACATTAGAAGATACTGTTTAAGAGGCCCTTTGAACGAGGCACTGAACATTTTACATAGTACAGAAAACGTTGTGAACTCTTCTACCTATGTATCTCTTTTGCAGGGTTGTATTCATAAAAAATCCTTACCCGAGGGCAAACGAATTCACGCTCACATTAGTGAGAGGGGTTTTCTGCAAAACATACTTGTACAGAATACACTGCTCGATATGTATATCAAGTGTGGGAGTGTGGATGATGCTGCCAAACTTTTTGACCAAATGCCCAAACGAGATGTCTGTTCATGGACTGTCATGATTGCAGGTCATGCAAGACATGGATCTCCTGAGGAGGCATTGGCCCTTTTTCATCGGATGCAGGCAACAGGGGTCCAAGCCAATCAATTTACATTTGCCAGCGTTCTGCCAGCATGCGCCAAATTGACAGCTCTGGAACAGGGTGTGGAGATCCATCAACAAATAACAAGACGTGGGTTTCGGTCTGACATGGTTGTGGTGAGTGCCCTTGTAGACATGTATACAAAATGTGGGAGTATAGAAACTGCACGTGACTTGTTTGACAAAATGCCTAAACCAGATGTTGTCTCGTGGACAGCAATGATTGCAGGCTATGCAAGGCGCGGACCTGCTCTAGAGGCATTGTCACTATTTCATCAAATGCAACGAACAGGTGTTAAACCCAATCAGTTAACGTTCGCCAGTGTTCTTGCTGCATGTGCAAATTTGGGCTCTCTGGAAGAGGGTTCCACAATCCACAATGAGATATTGAGAAGAGGAATTGAGTCTGATGTCATTGTGATGAATTCCCTAGTAGTGATGTATGCAAAATGTGGGAGCATAGAAAATGCACGTTCCTTGTTTGATAGAATACCCAGACCAGATATTGTCTCCTGGACTGTGATGGTTGCAGCTTATGCAAGACATGGACCTGCAGGAGAGGCACTGACATTGTTTCGTAGAATGCAACAAATAGGCCAAAAACCCAACGAGTATACCTTTTCCAGTGTGCTGTCAGCATGTGCCAACTTGGCATCTCTAGAACAGGGTGTGGAGATTCATGACGAAATAATAAAATGCAGATTCCAGTCTGATGTAGTTGTGATGAATGCTCTTGTAGATATGTATGCCAAATGTGGGAGTATAAAGAAGGCACGTGAAATATTTGACAAGATGCATCAACGAGATGTTGTCTCATGGAATACTATGATTACAGGATGTGCACAAAATGGGTTTGTTGATGATGCTCTGGAACTCTTCAGCAAAATGCCCAAAAGAAATGCGTTCTCCTGGGCAGCAATAATTGCAGGACTTGCACAAAATGGGCTTGTTGATGAAGCTGCGAAACTCTTTAAGGAAATGCCTTGTCAGGACCTGGTCTCCTACAATGCAATGATTGCAGGATACGTACAAAGGCAGCGTGTTCACGAGGCTCTAAAACTCTTTCAAAAAATGCCTGAAAGAGACATATTCTCTTGGACAGCTATGATTGCAGGATTTGCACAGAATGGGATTGTTGATGAGGCTCTTAACCTATTTAAGGAAATGCCTGAACGAGCACTGGTCTCATGGAACGCAATTATTGCAGGTTTTGTACAGAGTGGACACTGTGAGGAGGCACTGAAACTTTTTCAACAAATGCAGATGGCAGGTGTAAGACAAGATGCAGCAACCTTCTCCAGTATCCTCCCAGCTTGTTCTGACTTCACAGCATTGGAACAGGGTATGGAGATCCACGAAAAAATTATTCGAAGTGGATTCCAGTCTGATGTCTTTTTGATGAATGCCCTGATAGACATGTATGCAAAATGTGGGAGCATACAAAAGGCACATGAAATATTTGATAAAATGAATCAAAGAGATGTTGTCTCCTGGACAACAATGATTTCAGGATATGCAATGCATGGCAGGGGTAAGGAAACCCTCAAACTCTTTGAAGAAATGAAACAATCTCGCATAAGCCCTGACCATGTCACCTTAGTTCATGTCTTGTCTGCATGCAGTCATGCAGGCTTACTGGATGAGGGTTATCGATACTTCAATTACATGAGTGAATGCTATCAGATCACCCCTACAATTGAGCATTATAGTTGTATGGTTGACCTCCTTGGACGTGCTGGGCATCTGGATGAAGCGCAAAATTTCATCGCGAAAATGCCTATAAAACCTAATACTACTGTATGGATTCGTTTGCTTTCAGCTTGTCGAGTACATAACAATGCAGAGCTAGGAGGATATGTGGCAGAACGCATTTTTGAGCTGGACTCTAGGGACCCTGCAGCTTATGTTCTTCTCTCAAACATATATGCTGCAGCTGGCAGGCAGGACGACATTGAAAAGTTACGGAAACTGATGAAAGACAGAGGCCTAAAAAAGATACCTGGATGCAGTTGGATTGAGATCAACAAACAAGTACATGCTTTTGTTGTTGGAGATAGATAACACCAATAAATGCGGAAATTTTTTACAAGGTTGGATAGGTTGTCTCGGAAGATGAAGATGTCAGGTATGTTCCTGATACAAGGTTTGTGCTGAGTGATACAAATGGAGGAGCGAATCATTTGCCTCCGTGGTGAGAAACTGGCAATTGAATTTGGTCTATTAAACGCTTCTTTGGTGACAACTATTACATTTGTCAAGAACCTTAGAGTGTGTTCAGACTGCCACTCTAGAGTCAAATTCATCTCAAAGTTGTAACACAAGAGCTCCTTGTAAGGGATGCTAACTACTATCATTATTTCAAGGTTGGAAAACGGTCACCCATGGATTATTGATATGTTAATTGTTACCTCTCAAATTGCAGGTAAAATTCGAGGTTTCATTCCCTCATTTTGGAGGTCTGATAGATCTCAAGCCAGAAGAATTCAAAGTGCATGTACAATTTGAGGTTTCATTCCATCATTTTGGAGGCCTGATAGATCTCAAGCCAGAAGAATGCAAACTTGTAAGTCAGAGTATTTCAAATCAGAGCAGGGGGGCCTACTGTTTTATCAGATCTGAATGATACGTTTGCTTTGGGAGCATCCTGGTCACATGAGATATTTACATACTTGCTCACAGGGCAGAGCATTTTTGCATGCATCCGAATCTTTGAAGGTTTGAAGAAGACATGACACTTAGGTTTGTGTGTGGGCAGAATCGGAAAATTTTAAGGGGAGAAATTTTTGGGCAAATGTTTTTTGATCGGAGTGCTTTATTATGATTTTATCCAAATTTATGTTTGAAAATTAGGTTTGAAGAATTAGCTCACACTTATTGACTAGGTGAGGCAAAAAATTGGTTTTTGCTCTACGAAATCTGAGCTACAATGTTCCATTCGCCCCCCTATTTCGAGGATTCGGGGTTTCTTGAAGCGATTTCACCCTCTCCATTTCATGTAAATTGGGCTTCCTACTATTATTCACCCCAATTTCTAGGAACGGGAATTTACGGAAGTGATTTGGCCGACACTAGTTGGGTTAAATCGAGCTTTCAACTCTCATTCTCCCCCGTTTTCTGGAAAAGGTGGTTACAAGGAATGATTCATCCCCATATAAAGAACATTCTTTCCATTTGTTTGGGTATATTAATCTCTAATATATAAGTCCTTCCAAAATACACATTGTCTATGCTATGTCATAGTGCTTGCTCATGAAGCGAAGCTGGGGAATTTGAATTTCGAAGTTGGGTGTAAACAATACGCCTTGGTACTTTCAAACCCTTGTAAACTGTGCATATTTTTGTGAATTATATAATTGAATGATTAATGCTTTGTGGTTTAGCAAATGGCTATCCCTAAATAGAATCTGCTTTTGTTTCATCCGTCAATCTGATTGTTGTAGGTAGAAATTATTCATGGTTTGTTGATAGTCAACTTCTGACGTCATTGTATAAAGGTCATGGTGATCCCAAAAAGCAATTTTGATAGCTGTACGCACAAAGGAAGACATGTAGAGGTGTGCTTTCAAGCATCTTCGGTAGCTAGCCCGTGAAGGGAGAGCTTTAGACTGGTAGAGATTATTTTCTAATGTAGGGATAGATCCATCCACCAAAGGAACTAGCTTGGACTCCACTTTTATCTGCTTGGACTAAACCAATTTTATGTCCTATGATGAGATTTGTTTGCAGTTTGCTTTGGCATGTCTTAAATCCATTCACCAAAGGAACTAGCTCGAATCCCACTTTTACTCACTTGGTAAGCTATTTATGTCTCAGACTGAGATTTGTTTGCAGCTTTCTTGGCATGCCTTTTTTTTCTTATAGTCTTGACTCTTGAAGCCATGTGAAGTAATTTTTTTGCATATGTTAAATTTCTAAACTCTACATCTATCGAATAGTCCTTGCACTTGTTATAGTATACGATGAGGATTAATAGGCATCATGGCATGTATTAGTTACATTACATTTTTGTTAAAATTGACAACCAATACCAATGTCCACTTTGCACTGCTTATTTGATGGAGATGATTATTGCATTGAATTCTTTTTTTTTGAAAAAACTAAAATTGATCTATAAACTGCCATGGATATCTCACTAGACAATTCGTCACAACAGATCTAATAATATTATATTAAAAATCCAAAATTCTACACTATTACAGTTTTATTAAACTTTAAGATCTGTAAATTTAACTGTAATTAGTGCATGCATGCGAATATAAATTATGTAGAAAAAATAGAGAACGACAAAATAAGCTCACACACACACAAAACACAAGATATGTTTTTTCGAAAACTCTTTTGGGAGAAACCCAGTTGGAAGGTGAGACCACTTCACTCTCTTTCTTTGTCTGGAAATATGGCTATAGGTACAAAGAAGTAATATTTGTGTTCTACGGATTGCTACAGTGCACCCAAATCATATATGTGTGCTTTAGCTTTTATCTCTTCTGGCTATCTTTGCTCAGTTATGAAACAAAATGCTCTCAAAAAAATGGAATGCTTCTTCCTCATAGTGGCCTGGTTATAATACAATCCAATAGCCTACTAGTGGTTAATTTTGACTACATCAACTCCTAACTAGAGTTACAATATAGACTCTTCTAGAGTCTTTTACATCAAAAACACATGGCTAGCCTCTTTTCCATGAATAATGGGGGCTGACGTGGTATTCTCCAAAACTATAGGTGTGAAAACATGAAGGTCAACTTCTGAGTGACATAACTTTTACATACAGATTCTAATTGACGCGCTTATTGCGCCGTTGGAAAGATCTCTGTGTGTAGAATAATATGAAATGGTTCAGCACTAAAGCAACAATGTTTTACAAAAAAGAACGTCGTTTAATGCCTCAAAACACTCCCAGGAGGTTTCAAACCTTGTTTTGCCAAACTGGGCCCCGTCGGTAAAAATGGCCTCGTGATCTGATTCTTCCACTTTTTACACTCCAAATTCATTGAGATGGATGAAAAACAATATAATGATCCAATCTAGTTCACACCTCCCCATTTTGGGGTGTTTTTGGTCCGCAAAAGTTTTTACTGAATGAGGTGAAGAAATTTTTCCTCCACCTTCACTCTGGTGTACCATTTAGCTTTGCCAAGAAGTTGTCCCTTCAACCCAATCCACCAAAGGTCATGCTGCCCCCATCTTGTAGTTTTGGACCTCTTCTGCAAAACTGTATCTTCTGTCAACTTTGCCTGAACATCTGGTGCTAAATCCTCCACAAAAGGTAGGACCTGTTCCTCTTCTTGATCTAACATGGAAGACTCATAGAATTTCGAATTCCCTACATTCACAACTGAGTAAATGTACAAATATGGTGGTAAACTGAGTCGATAGGCATTATCACCCACCTTTTCTAGTATCTCAAAGGGACCATACTTCAGAGCCTTGATTTTCTTACGAGGCTACTGCAACCTCTCCTTATTCAACTGTAGCCATACTTTGTCTCCCACCTTGAATGATTTATTTATTCTGTGTTGATCATGCTTGGCCTTATACTTCTCTTGCGACTTCTGCAATGTGTCTTGTACCTGTAGATGGATCTACCTAATCTTTTCTATAAAATTTTCAATGCTCAAAGCATCTCCTGTGAGATCTTCCCTCACTCCTTGCTGCCCATATGCAATATCCAAAGGTGAAGGTGGAAAATATCCAAACAAGTCTCAAATGGGGACTTTCCTATAGAATTGTGGATTGTAAGAATGTTGTATACAAACCAAATTTTCATCCCAGGTCTTTCGATGTTTCTGGTTGTATCCCCTTAGAAGTTGAACCAAAGTATTGTTGACTACTTATGTCTACCCATTTGTTTGTGGATGGAATGTTGTAAATATCTTCAACTTTGTGTCCATTTTCTCTCACAATGTAGTCCATAATGCATTGAGAAATCTTGTATCCCTATTTGAAATGATGCTCCTTGGTATCCCGAAGTGCACCCAGACCTGTCCAAAGAACAAGTTTGTTGCTTCTTGCCTGCTAATGGTCTTTTTATAGGGCATCAAAACACACATCTTGTTGAACTTGTCAACTACCACGAACATGTAGTCATGTCCCTTCATAGTTGTCGGTAAACATCCCACAAAGTCCATGGAAATGCTTTCCCAATGACGAGTAGGTACAGATAAGGAATGATATACACCTTGTTTCCCGTTGCTAGGCTTGCTGGTACAAAAAAACATGCATCATCTTATGAACCTAGCTACCTTCTCTTGCATCTTGGGCCAATACACATACCTTTGCAAGTTAGCCATGATCTTCCCTACGCCAAAATGCCTTACAACCTTGAGCTGTGAGCCTCTTTGATCAGATGTAATCACTCACCTTTAGGAACACATAGTTTATCCAACCTATAGAGTAACCCATCCTAGAAATGGTAGTCAACTGTGCTATCGTCATCATACATATGAATCTGACTTTGCAATTGCTGATACACCTCTTTGAAGTTCTCATCTTCTGAATATGCTTCTCTGTATGCATCATGGGTGAATGGCTCCATGTGCATAAGAGTGCCCAAAGCTGTAATCATTGATGTGGGTGGCCTTGAAACCATGTTGGGAAACTTGTTTGTGCTGCTCTTCTTATATTTGATCACCAAATAAAACTGTTATAAAAACCCCATCTGCTTGTAATCCCTGGTCTGTTGTAGCTTAATCTAGGCCTGCAAGTACTGTAACAGTTGGTGATCTGTGGATTACTATCTCTTTTTCCATCAGATAATGCTTCCACTTTTTCACAGTTTGCATCATGAAATAGAGCTCCTTGTCATAGGTAAGGTAGCTAAAGATGACCCCATAAAATACTTCAGAATGGTAGCACACAAGCCTTCCTCCTTGCATCAAGACAACTCCCATAGCATACCCACTCGCATCTATCTCAACTTCAAAGGGTCGTTGCAAGTTTGGTAATGTTAGAATTGTTTCTTGGCTGATCTTCTTCTTTAGCTCTTCGAAAGCCCTTTGCTAACCTTTTCCCCACTAGAAACTCTTGCCACTTGTTATTATGGCATGGAGCGGTGCTGCTACTACTGAAAACGAGGGTATGAATTTCCTCAGGTACTGTGCTTCCCCAATTAAACTCCTGACTTTAACAACATTAATAGGCACCGACCATTTCATGATGGCATCCATCTTGGAAGGATCTATCTTTAGTTCTCCTCCACTGATCACATACCCCAAATACACTAAAGACTACTGCGCAAACTCACACTTCTTAAAATTTGCTAGTAGTTGGTGCTTCTTCAATGTTTCTAGCACCTGCGTCAAATGTGAAATATGCTCCTCTTAGGTAGCACTATATACCAGTAAATCATACAAACACAATAACAAATGAATCTATAAAATGACGTAGTACATCATTCATTAATCTCATAAATGTAGATGGTGCATTACATAGGCCAAATGGCATGACTAACCACTCATACAAACCTTGTCTCGTTTTGAAGGCGGTTTTCTAAGTATCTTCTTCCTTAACTCAAACCTGGTGATATTTAGACTTCAAGTCTAGCTTGGTGAAGTATTTTGCTTGCTGCAACGGATCCAACAAAACCTCTATCCTAGGCAAGGGGGTATCTATTATTAAGCATGATTTTGTTCAACGCCTTGTAATCTATACACATCCACCAAGTCCCATCCTTCTTCGACACAATGATGATGGATTTCTCACATGGTGATCTACTTGGTCAAATGACACCCTGTTCCAATAGTTGCTGCAGCTGTTTCTTCACCTCACTTGCTTCTATAACAGACTGTCTGTACAACCCAATATTTGGCAATGGGGAGTCTATTAATAGTTGGATCCCATGCTCCACTTCTGTCTTAAGTGGTAACCCTTTAGACTCTCGGAACACATCCTTGTATGCCTATAACGACTCCTCCAATTTTTGTTTATATTTCTTAGTACACCCCTCCACGGATGCCTTGTCTCTTATTGACTCCTCTTCCAACTGACTTTCTCTTAAAAACAATAAAACATACCTCTTGTTGGAACTGATCAATTTCTTGGCTTGGTTGACACATACCAACGAAATTTTTTACTTTCCTTTGTGAGCATTGATGATGAATGATTTTCCATCCTTGACGAGTCGGTACTAATTAGATATCCTCATGAATATTGCATCATGCTTGTACATGTATGGACTTCCAAACACGACTCCACATACATCAAGGGGAACCACATCTAGATTTACTTCATTAATAAAATCATCATTGATAGCAAATCTAATTTTACATTGTTTTGTTACCTTCAGCTCTGCAACCTTATTTACTTATCCCAATGTATATGGGTTTGGATAATCATGAACTTCCAGCCCCAACTCCCTGACCAACTCTGCTACAATGAGATTCACCTATGATCCTAAGTCAAATAGAGCATCAATCTTTGTCTTTTTGACCTATATTTTTATATGGAAGAGTATGGTCATTTATTTCTCTTCCTATCGTTGAAGGCTACTTAGATTCACGTACTGATGTACAAATGATCTTCTCATCCACATCCGAGCTACTTTCAACTTGATTACTCAAATTTGTGGCCATGAGATTCTTCTTCTTGTTATCTTTCTTCTTGTTCTTCGGGTTTAGATCTGGATGCAACTTCCAACATATTTCCTTTGTATGGCCATCAATGTTGCAATGGTTTTTAGGATCTTTGCATTGGTGTGTTGTGGCGCCGTCTTTTTATCTTTTCCCCCTTTTTGCTTCTTCTTCCCCTCCTAAGAAGCTTCCTGTTGCTCCTTCTGCTTCGATCCACTTGATTGAGCTATTTTCAGGCCTATATTCTCCAGAGACTTTGCTTGTACACAAGCCTCGTCCACCAATTTGGGCTTGAACAACATCACTTGCTCACGCAGATGGCAGTGCAGACTCCCCAAATATTTGAGGAGTATAGATGGGTTATTTGGAGAGATACCCACCATTATAACCATAATCCTAAATTATGTGGTGTACTCCTGCATGCTTTGGCTCGACTTTTGCTTGAAGTAATGCCACTGGATCCATTGATCTTACATGTACTTGATGGGATGAAACCATGACTTAATAATGATTTTGAAATTGATCCGGATCTCTTCTGCTACCAGAATTGACCAAGATATTTTACCTGTGATGTTAGAAGAATTGCATGTGAAAAAGTATGCAAAGGCACATGTTTTTTTTAAAGAAGATGAAACATAACAATGACCATCAAATCAAAACCACAAAACACATTGATAACAGAGTTCACCCAGTGTGGGTTACGTCTTCGGGGTCGATGTTAAGAGTGGAGAGGCTGTTTCATTGAATGCTGCAAAATAATGATGAGTACATAGCACATTTTTTTGTCACTACAAGGATAAATTCCCTCGACAGAGTGGCATGTATCTCCACAGGACGTTCTTCTATATGAACTCTCACTCAAATGGGTCCTCCTTCAGCATGACAAGCTAATAAATTTTCAAATGACATGGCATACAAGTATCCCTCAACATAATGGTAACAAGGATCTCATCAACAAAAACATCATCTCAACAAATAAGAATAAATACATGACATCACTGCATCATATACCTCCACTTTCGGGGATGGCCTGAAAATGCAATGATCAACTGACAAAATGGATTGCACCGTTGAATTTGTGGCGTGAAATTGTGTCAAACGACTATAAACTTTGCCTCTTTCTGACACCGTTTAAATCTGGACCCTCGGGAATCTCGAAGATTCTCTCAAAGATTCATTTTTGGAGATGGGTGAAAAAACCACTGCTCAGATAAAAATTCTGAGCACACCACTGCGCTCCTTGTGAAATTCTGTGGAAAATTACAATAAAGTTAGCATCATTCCGCCTCTGTCAAAAACAAGCCTCTAAGGGAATCTTTTAGATTCCTCAAGATTCTGCAAAGATTCCTCACGACTGATTGCTTGAAATTTTGTTGCTCCGATAAGAGAACTGATCACACTATTGGACTCTTGGCAGAATTCTAGTTCATTCTAGTATAAAGTTGGCATGATTTTGTCATAGTGAAAAATTCACCCTCCAAGGGATATTTCAAATTCCTCTAAGATTTTGCATGAGAATATTTTGTGGAATTGATCTGAAATGGAGCAGATTAATAATGTTGTGCTAATTCCCCATTCAGAGTAAAACCCAGGATGTTTATCAAGTGCTTAAAGATTCACCACTTTTACTTAATTAACTGATTCCCATGAGAGTTTCTTATGTAAATGTTATAAACAATTTAAAATAAAACATATGTTGAACAACAAAATAACAAGAAGGAACATCAAAATACAACACACAACACAGATTTGATGAGGAGTTCACCCCTCTTGGGCTATGTCTCCTTGGTCTAACTTCCAATGTTTGGGCCTCTCTATTATGCTCAAAATTACAACAACGTGTATTTACAATGCTCAAATGCCTCTGAAACCTGTCTCAATGAGTTCAGAATAGCCAAAATTGCTAGAATTGATTCTTTTTGTGCATAGTTTAGATAAACACTAAAGAAGTTATGACCTCTCCCACGATTTGTTTAACAAATTCCCCTTTTCCGGCCACTAACTATCAAATTCGGCCTGAAATTTGCCAAATTTGCCACATTTCGACCACCGGAGCCATACTTTGTGGTGGATTCGGAAATCGTAATCGCATTTGGTGTTGGCGGACAGATGAACGAAACAACTCCTTTAAAAAACTGCGATGAGGGATTTGCGATGGCAGACTTAATGATTTATGCACCACAGTTCATAACAATTTCACATCTGGTATATATTGGCTTGTCCCAATCGGCGTGGGACCCAAACATTCAATACATTGCAACCTATTTTCTTTTCGCACCCTGTTCCATCGATGTTTCGCTATAGGTGCAGGCAGGGTGATTCTTAAGAAGACTTCCTACTATGATGCGGTTTTGCGATGTGATCCATGCGATATCACATATCGCATCTCGGCGGGATCGGGGGACGATTTTTAACAGAAAACTTATGCTGATGCAATGCAATGGGTCGATTTGCAGGACCAATGACAAAGTGACACTTGGCGCCTCCCAATTGGCTGAAGAGACTTGAACTTGTTGACTGTGCACTTATTTTTCCTGTTTAACAAACTGATCAAAACTAATTTCTAGGAGCATCCGAACTCCGTTTTCGATGAAATGAGTTGCATTGGATTCCACTGAGATCTATCTAACGATACAGTTTCCATTATATTCTATGAACTTTTATTTTTGAGCTCTATGAACTTTTATTTTTTAACATAAACTTGAGCACTTGATCACTCCTCTCCACTGGAAGCTTTTGGACTCCAAAATATTATATTCAGTTATTGAACATATGAGGGTACTGTTCTCTCACCTTCCCCTCTTTAATCCATTTGGCCTTTGATGGATTTGTACCTTTGATACCCACTCAAAAATAATCAACATTTCCCCTCTTTGATGACCTCGTTCTTCTATCAAGTATGGTGTCTTGCTAAAGTTGATCAATAAATTCTGGAGAAAAATCTTCAATTGATAAAATATGTACACTTTCTCCTTGATCTTCAATCAAAGGAGGCTCATACAATCTCAAATTTTCAACATTAACAATGGAATAAATTTGCATATATGAAGGCAAATCAAGCTTAAAAGCATTATTACCAGTGCTTTCCAGAAATTTAAATAGACCATAACTGATTGGTTTCAGATTTTTACCTTCACTTTGAAGCTTTTTCCTAATGTAAAACCAAACTTCATCACCTACTTGAACTGATGATCCACAAGATGCTTATCATGCCTTTCCTTATACTTGCCTGGTCAATAGACAATCGACACAAGTCACATTGAAAAAATTCCAGTAAAAAAAATTCCCCTAATAAGGATCCAAAATGACCAAAGGTCCAAGGAATCGAAGGTTCTAGCTCTCGAGATCACCAAATGGTGAAGGGTCCAAGGGGCTGAAGGGCCAATTTTCTGATGGGCCGAGGGTCAAAAATGACCAAAGGTCCAAGGAACCGAAGGTTCTAGGTCTTGGGATCACCAAATGGTGAAGGGTCGAAGGGGCTGAAGGACCGAAGGGCAAGGCGGTGGAAGGACCGGAGGGACGAGTAGGTGGAAGGATCAAGAGGTGGAAGGACTGAAGGACCGAAGGGCCGAAGGTTCAGGGAAACAAGGTTCTGGGCTTGAAGGGGCTGAAACCAAAGGTTTAAACTAAAAAATTCAAGAAGTAGAGGGTTGGTGGAGGTTTGGTTGGAAGGTGGGGTGATGGGGCCCATCATGCCCAGAACCTTGTTTCCTTGAACCTTCGGCCCTTCGGTCCTTCCATCTCCTGATCCTTCCACCTCCTCGTCCCTCCGGTCCTCCATCCCTCCGGTTGTAGGTTTTAACCCCGTACAGAAATTACCTGCATACGAATTCTAAATCACAGGAAAAATAAAAATGCGAGAGCATAACACATAAAACACATATACACAGAGATTTCCCACTGGATCTCAAAACCGAGACTACTAGCTTGATTTTTCATTATATTCCTTTCAATGTTACAATACATATTTATACATGCTGAAGCATCCAATACCATGGACCGAAAACCATCGCGTCCAAAACTGTGGACCGAAAGACCATAGGTAGGTTCGCCCAACACCAGTTCTTCCACCACCTCGCCCTTCAGTCCTTCCCCCCCTTCGACCTCTCACCATTTGGTGATCCCAAGACCTAGAACCTTCAATTCCTGGAACTTTGGTCATTTTTGACCCTCGGCCCATCAGAAAATTGGCCCTTTGGCCCCTTGGAACCTTCACCATTTGGTGATATCGAGAGTTAGAACCTTCGATTCCTTGGACCTTTGATCATTTTGGATCCTTATTAGGGGAATTTTTTCAATGCGACTTGCGTCGATTGTCTATTGAATTTTTTCAACTTACCTCTACTGCAAAACACATGTAAGTGCATAATAATGAAAAAATACACATTAAAATTACAATGTATACCTGAAATGTTCATGTCACTTTTGTTGTTGACTTGTTGCAGCAGTAGGAAAAGACTCCCACTCTTGATATAGGCCTGGACTCTATGCAAGACTATATCCAAAACTGACCTAAAGATATATACAATAGAAACTGATGACAAACCCTAGACTTGTGATGAACCAAGTTCTAAGTACAACAACGAAGACCATTCTATCAACTATGACAAGACAAGTAACATGAACATACAACATCATATAAATTTAGCAGACTTGGTGTAGCATCAAATGTGTAGTATCAAGAATAAGACATCCGAAATGTGATATCAAAACTAATTGTGACATATAGAGACATAGAGATATAACCGAGACCCTGTATATACTTATGTTGTCCTACAAAAACATATGTTAAAGACGATACTCAAAATTCAAATGTAAACACTTAATCATACATACCTTGATGTAGGAGACTTACCCTTCATTGTTGATGTGTGGTCCTTATTATAATGATCCTTGAATGCATGCTTTTTATTGCCTTCTAGGAGCTCGATATTGAATCTATTGTATCTATGTAATTTCAGATCTCCAAGGTCTGGAATTTCGTCAATAGACAATCGACGCAAGTCACATTGAAAAAATTCCAGTAAAAAAAATTATCCTAATAAGGATCCAAAATGACCAAAGGTCCAAGGAACTGAAGGTTCTAGCTCTCAAGATCACCAAATGGTGAAGGGTCCAAGGGGCCGAAGGGCCAATTGTCCGATTGGCCGAGGGTCAAAAATGACCAAAGGTCTAAGGAACTGAAGGTTCTAGGTCTTGGGATCACCAAATGGTGAAGGGTTGAAGGGGCTGAAGGACCGAAGGGCGAGGCAGTGGAAGGACCAGAGGGCTAAGGACTGGAGGGACAAAGGACCAGAGGGACTAAGGACCGAAGGACGAAGGACCGGAGGGACGAGGAGGTGGAAGGATCAGGAGGTGGAAGGACCAAAGGACTAAAGGGCCAAAGGTTCAGGGAAACAAGGTTATGGGCTTGAAGGGGCTAAAACCAAATGTTTAAACTAAAAAATTTAAGAAGCAGAGAGTTGGTGGAGGTTTGGTTGTTCTTGAACTGTTTGGTGAATCAACTAAAATTGCTCAATGAATTTCTTTTCTATGTCTATGTCGCTATGTCCATCTACAACTACATATTTCTCAAAGATGAAATCCAAAGGCGATTTAGGCAAATAAACAAGACATGCCTCAAAAGGCGAAGTTAGAGTAGAAAAATGTTTTGCTTGATTGTAAGCACGATGAACATAGTGCAACTGTTCATCCCACAACTTAGGATGTTTGCTGCAATATCCTCTTAGCAAATGAATCTCTGTCCTGTTAACCACTTCAGTTTGACCATCTGTTTGCATATGGGAGGTTGTACTTTTCTTCAACTTGGTGTCCATAAAATTCCATAAATTTGATAAACAATCCCTAAAAATCAGGGATCACGATCACTTACAATAGAAGTAGGTAATCCAAAATGAACCCATACATTTTGAAAGAGAAGTTGAGCTGTTTGTTCAGCAGTAATTTGTTTTTTACAATGCATTAATATGCACAACTATGCACAAATAATCATGACCTTTTCTTGATAAAAGAAGACCTCCTACAAAATCCATAGAAACACTCTCCCATGGACATGAAGACACTGAAAGTGGTGTGTACAATCCTAGTTTCCTATTACTATGCTTACTGACTGGCTACAATCTTTGTTTCATCACCTGAGTTGGAACCCAAATCTTGTTGTACAACAACGTTTGTCTTCTGTTCCCCTTTATTGTTAAATTTCTCTAGTCTTAATTAAGGATGAAGCTTCTAGCAATGTGCTTCATCATGGCCCTCTTTGGAACAATTCTTGCACATGGGTTTCTCCCTTTCTTTCTTAACAGATGCATTTTTCTTCTGCTTTCCTTTAGATTTATTTCATTTTTCACCACTCTGGAATGGATTCTTCTTACCTTCTTCTTTTACATTTTCCCCTCTTGCTTTGAGGTGTGTAGCTTGAACACAGACTTCATCAAGATTCGTGGGATTAAACATAAGAATGACGTGTCGAAGATAGCTATGCAAACCTCCTATGTATTTCAACAAAGTATCTTGTGACTGTAAGCCTACTCCTAGCATAAGAACTCTTCTCCTAAACTCCTTAGTATACTCTTGCACATTATGACCTTTTAACTATCTAAAATTTTGCCAATTCATGATAGATTTTTGCATATGAGCTAAAGGGTAAAATTGTCTTTTTATAGTAGTAATGAAATCAGACCAAGTAATAGAGATCTTACCATGTTTTTTGATCTCGTCTTGAGTCCTTTCTTCCCACCAATTGAGTGATGCACCCTCCATTCTCAATGAAGCCAACTAAATTTTGATATCATCCTCTTGAAGGTTCTGAATTCTACAATACACCTCCAACTGATGAATCCAATTATCAAGTTTTTCTGCATTAACTTGACCATTATACATGGGCAACTCAAATTTCACATCAAGTTTTAGAAAAGGTGATTTACCAATTCCTTTTGAAGAATGACTAAGGGTTGTATTAATGGAAGAGAGTGAAGATGCTTGTGAAGAAGAAGGTGAAGAAGATGGTGGAGAGGGTGGAGATTTGTATTTATTCCCATTACCTTCTTTTCCATTACCTCCTCTTGAAGAGCCTTCTCCTTTGTGGGGTTTGGAACTTTTTCCTTGCAACCTACTATTCCTCTCTTCATAGAGAACCTTCACCATCTCCGTCATATCAAAGAAATATTTTCTGAAGGTCTTCTCATCTTCTGTCATGTTTGTAGATTCTACTTCATGAGACATGATCTATGGAGTCTCAACTACTATTTGAGGCTGAACTATTGTTGGAGATTGAGACAACCTTTCTCTTCTTCCCCCTTGACCCAACTTCAAGGCTTCCAACCAACTTTCCTTCACCTCTTTTGAGTTTTAACCTTGTTAGCATGACACAAAACTAGCAAACAATATTCCTTATTTGCACAAGCAAATATAGTAAGAAAAATATAGTGCTCTGATACCTACTTAATCTAAAATGGAGAAGATTTGTAATGCCTTGCTAATTCCACGTTCAAAATAAAACCCAAGATGCTTATCATTTGTTTATAAAGTGCTTAAGGATTCACCATTTTTTATTAATTAACTAATTCCCATGATATTTTGTTATGTAAATGTTATAAAGAATTTAACATAAAACATATGCTGAACAACAACAAAATAACAACAGATAACATCAAAATACAACACGCAACACAAAGATTTGATGAGGAGTTCACCCCTCCTGGGCTACGTCTCCTTGGTCCAGCTTCTAATGCTTAGGCTTCTCTATTATGCTAAAAAATACAACAAAGTGTGTTTTCAATGCTAAAATGCCTATGAAACCTATCTCAATGAGTTCAAAATAGCCAAAACTGCTAGAATTGACTCTTTTTGCACCTAATTTGGATAAGAACTGAAGAAGTTATGACCTCTCCTAGTTCTCCCACAATTTTGTCAACAAATTCCCCTTTTTCGGCCACTAACCATCAAATTCTGCCTGAAATCTGCCAAATTTGCCACATTTCAGCCACCGAAACCATACTTCTCAGTGGGTTCAAAAAGCACAATCGCATTCGGCATTGGCAAAGAGATGAACGGTACAACTCCTTTCAAAAATTGCAATGAGCGATTTGCAATGGCAGACTTAATGATTTACGCACCACGGTCATAACAATTTCGCGTTCGGTATATATTAGCGTGTCGCAATCGGCGTGGGACTCGAACATTCCATACATTGCAACCTATTCTCTTTTTGCATCCGGTTCCATCGGTGTTTCGCTATCAATGCGGGCATGGTGATTCTTAACAAGACTTCTTGTTGCGATGCAATCCATGCAATATCGCATATCGCATCTCGACAGGACCCTGGGCCAATTTTTAACAGAAAACTTATGCTGATGTGACGTGATGGGCCGATTTACGGGACTAACGATAGAGTGACACTTGATACCTCCTGATTGGCTGAAGAGACTTGAACTTGCTAACTGTGCACTTATTTTGCCTGTTTAGCAAACTGATTAGAACGAGTTGTGTTGGATTCAAATTGCCGAGATCTATCCAACCATACAGTTTCCAATTCATTCTATGAAATTTTCTTTTTGAGCATAAACTTGAGCACCTAATTAGGAATATTCCCCTAAAATATTCTCTCCTCAAAAAGCATACCCTCCTGGGTTCGGTTTCGCACTGCACCTGGTTCCGCTACTCGACCTCCAATCCACTAACCTCTGTCAGCAAATGGAAAAATGTGGTTTTTATATAAGAAGACGGGTGAAGTGTTCAACGTTGGCCACTTGTATCATTGGTGGCGTGGCCAGTTGGGCATGTGAGGCCTAAGGTCAAACCCCACCCATGGCCACATTGCATAACAATTTTTTATTTTATTTTGAGCACAAATGGGTTTTCAACGTTAATGTAATTTGGTTGACGTGTTGTTTGTTTTGTAGTGGGTATGGGGTCGCCCAGGTGGCAGGCCAATGAGTTCGTCGAGCGGGTTTAATTCCCACTGATATGGAGCATTTCCATTGGGTGGCGGGTCTGCCAATGGCGACCCATCGCAATATAACATAATATGTGCAATGTGGTGGTGTGGGATGACTGGGGTGGTGGCCCGCCACCCTTTTTAATATTTTTGTATTTTGTTTTTTTGTTATAACAAACTATTTAAAATTAATCCACTGATTTTTTAAGGATCATTGGAAAAATTAACGAGGCGACAAATTTGCCCTTTTTGACTGCCGGATTTCATGCGCCGACCATTTTGCAAATTGTTGCCTCGTTAGTGATTGCCACTTGGCCTAGTTTGACCAAAACTTTGACCGCGAATATCTTGATCATACGAACTCATATTTGAGTGTTGTCCACATCATTGGGATCAAGATGAGGTGCACTGAGATCTAGTCTTGATTTGGGTGAAATTAGAGAACTTTGATTTTTGAGATTTTCCAAAACCACTTCTAAATCTTGAGCCTTTTTGGAGCCACTGGGATCATAAATCCTCTCACTTAGTCACTGGAGGTTCTCCCTCCAACCTTGGGGTTTCTGTGTGGCTCTCCAACCAAGTCAGTGCATGGCCCTCTAATTTCAACCGCCTGAATGAGATCTTTTGCCCTTCCTCGATCCGATGGACATTGAAATAAACTTCCAGTTTCTGCAACCAGTGGTTCAACTTCAGAGCATCAATCTTTCCGTGGTACAGATTAATGTCGACTTTTGCTTCCATTTAAATAGGGATTGATTCACAACACTCGAATTGGGTTGACGTTTTTTGGGTTCTTTCTTCGGCTGGTTCTCTGTGCCTTCCCTATCTCCCAATCCCCCTTCTAATTTGTCCTCTGCATTCGAACCCCCATCTTCTCCAAATATCCTCAGATTATTGCTTAGGGCCGCCATGAGGAGGTTTACATTGTGGTTTATATTCACGACTTATTGTTCGAGCCGCGAAAACCTCACATCTGCAGGATCACAAGGTTCATTTACATATTCGTCCTCCATGATTAGGGTTTTACGATTTTCAACCTTGCCAATCTAAATCCCTGCAATCTCCACAAAATACCCAAAGAAACATGCTCTGATACCAAATGATCATGTAAAATGTTGTGGATATTCCACTAGATAACTTGTCACAACATATATGATAATATTATATTAAAAATCCAAAACTCTACACTATTATAGTTTTATTAAACTTTAAGATATGCAAAGTTAACTGTAATTAGTGCATGCGAATAAAAATTATGTAGAAAAAGTATAGAATGACAAAATAATATCACACACACATAAGACACAAGATAGGCTCTCTAGGAGACCCTTTCGGGAGAAAACCCCAACTGGAAGATGAGGCTGTTTCACTCTCTTTCTCTGTCTGGAAATATGGCTGTAGGTACAAAGAAGTAATGCCTGTGGCCCATGGGCTATTATAGTGCACAAATCCTCTCAGTGTGCTCTACCTCCTATCTCTGCTAGCTATCTTTGTTAAGCTATGGAACAAAATGCTCTCGAATGAATGGAATGCCTCTTTCTCCTAGTGGTCTGGTTATAACACATCCCAACAACCTAATAGTGGTTAATTTTGACTACATCAACTCCCAATTAGAGTTAAAATATAGACTCTTCTAGAGTATTTTACATCAAAAACACGTGGTTAGCCCCTTTTCCATGAATAATGAGGGTTGTGGCGACATCCTCCCAAACGATAGGTGTGAAAATAGGAAGGTCAACTTATGAGTGGCATAAATTTTGCATATGCACTCTGATTGACGCACTTCTTACGTCGTTGAAAAGGTCTATGTGTGTAGAATAACATGAAACTATGCAACACTAAAGCAACAAAGTTTTACCCCAAGAAAATGTCATTTGATGCCTCAAAATGCTCCCTCAAGGTTTCAAACCCCATTTGCCAAACTAGATCCCGTTGGTAAAAACAACCCCATGAACTGATTCCTCCACATTTTCCACTCCAAATTCATCGATATGGATGACAAACAATATAATGATCCAATTCAAATAAAAAATAAACCTAAAGTTCATTAAATTTGGATAAGCAGAAATGTGTTTTTGAATTTACTCTAACACATGTAAATTGTCAAGGTTAGGCACCTCATCATTGTGATATTCCTGCTTAGTGTTTCATTAAGGGAATATCAAAATTTTGATCAATTTTGGTGCTCAAATTATCTCACTTAGTGGACCCATATGTGATTTTTGGCCTAGGAGGCACTCCAACTATAGGCTCAGCGAAAAATTGCAGCTTTGGTGGAATGTGGGGGCCACCATGAAAGAATTTTTGGCCCAAAAGAAGAATACACTTTCATTGGCTCAAAGAAGGTGGGCGGAAGTCAATGTGGGCCCAAATGGGTAGCCTTGGAGGTAATTCGATAAAAGAGGGAGGAGCTCCCATTTTTGGTTATCATTCATCATTTTTGAATTTGTCTTTAACAAGAGCATGCTTGAGCAGTGAGCCAAGTCTACAAGTGTTGTTCAACACAACGAGTGTTTCCAAGCGGAAATCCCAGCCCTTGTTAAATAAAAAATGGCCAACCTAATTTCTCACATCATTCCTTAATAACCTATATATATACCCTAAACATAGCTCATGGATACATCATTAAGGTTTAAAGAATATCTATTGTTGCATCCCCTGATGATGGACTCACTTGGCAGTCCGAAATGTTGGGTTCACAAAACTCTCTAACAGGTCATTCCTCCTCTATCTAATCCCAGCCCTTTCTTCGGTGGAATTTGAATGCCAACCCAAGGAGGAATTTCTTCTTCAACATTATCCACGCTAGCAACAAGAGGTTGATTTGTACCAGTAGAGAGAGCCACAACAACGCAGGGACTGTGTAGTCATTGATAGAAGCAATCCGGGAGTGTGGGGAGATAAGGGAAATTGAGGTGGAGAATTGGTGGGAAGGTTTGGGAAGCCTTCTAATAGGGTTTGCAGGTATTTTGGAGGCACTTCAATAGAAAATCATTCATGAGGTTGAATTTCCCAACTGGAGAGCTAGTTAAGCTCAAGGGGGTCGAAATTCCAGGGTCAAGCTTTGACAAAACCCTTCATGGGTTATTATTTGTTTCTTGAGTAGAGGCTAGTATTAAATTCCTATAATTTTTTGACTAGTAGAGAGGGCTCTAGAAGCTCTTCATTTCAGGCAACAACACCATTTTCTGGGTTTTACAGCAAAACAGTTGGGCCCAATTGACAGGGCTCGAAGGAGGGTGATTCATGGATCATTAAGGGCTTTGCTAGCTTGCTAAAAGCAAGCCCAGGTGCACACATTCCAACACCTTGATTGTACAACTTTACCATTTAATAAAATGAGTAGACAACATTGTTGTGGAAGCATTTTCGTGGTTTGAATGTCTGTTTCGATTTTTGTGATGTGTTTTTTATTTTTCTTTGATTATTTACTATTAATTTCCCTTATGGATATTTCAGTGGTATCAGAGCTATAGAATTGGCACAACCAGTGGGAGTAGCACAGTCTATGACACCGGAGGATAGGTAGAATGTGACATACCAGAGATAGAGGTACAAGAATAAAGAATGACAAATAAATATCACCCCTAATCCCATGGCAATAGAACCAAAGGTAGAGGAACCCAACATGGGGGATAACGAGGGAGAAAAAAGGGATGAGGACAAGGCGTTTTCCCAACTCCTACTAAAGGCATTGTAGGATTTGTCTCGAAACATTAAAGGGATGGGGTAGTGAAATAGAAATGGAATCAAGGGAAAAGGATTCCAAGGGGATTTCCACTATGGAGAAGGGTCTGACACATCACACCACAATGCATCTCTCCATGCCAACATGTCAGTTGTCCAAAATACACCCCCTAGATCAACCATTCCCACGTTCCTATAATCTGGAGCAAGAGGGAAACTAGAGTAGTAGGAAGCACCCTATGGAGACTATTTCCTGGAGTATCAATATTATGGGCTTGAATTTGGGAGGGTCATTACTTTCAAATATTTCTGCGAGCTGAAAGGAAACAACAAGTCTAAGGGACAAACTTGTAACACATGGTGGGGAGGCCATTTCTCCCAACTTTTGATGGGTCCCCCAAGAGCTTGGCCAAGGCTTGGGTCGAGATGCTAGATGTCTATTTCCAGCTAAACGAAATGAAAAAAGGTGAGGCAATCAAAATCTCCACGTTGTACTTGAAAGGGGAAGCCCACAACTGGTGGTTCCATGGATTGACCATGTTAGGGCATGCTAGGGTGACTTCCTATGATGAGTTCACCAAGAGGTTGTTGGAGTGGTTTGAAAGGAAGGATCCATAGGAGTATTTTTGGGAGCTGACTAAGCTGAGGAAGGTCAGGAGTACAAAAACCTACATCTTAGAGTTTCTACGTTTGTTAATGATGGTCCCGAACCTGTCAGAGTCTAGGATGATTTTCATATTTATCGATGGGCTAGCAGAGCCATTGCATGGGTTGGTGAGGTCCAACAGGCCCATTACATTGTGCGATGCCATAGGGAGAGCCTGAGACCTACATGATGCCCTACCCAAGACAAGGGAACCATTTCCCCCTAGACAGAGCTTCTAGAAGAATGGGAAGGACAATAGGGCCCCACCATCAAGGGCCAATCACAGGCGTGCACGACTGGATGATGAGACCAGAAGAGACCTCAAGTGGAGGACGTTGTGCTTCACTTTTCAAGATCCATGGGAACCAGGTCACAAGTGTGCAGCGGGAAAGGCTCACTATATAGAGGTCTTCTCTAACAGTGATGAAGAGGAGGAGATTTTTTGAGATGTTGGGAGAGGACATCACAACACCACCAGGAGGAGGAGGAGGACCACCACCTACTGGAGGGGTACTTGCATCATTGCGAGGGGTACCCAAATTTTTTACTATGAGGATCTGAGGCACTCTTCAGGGGCAATGTGTCTCAATACTGGTGGACAGTGGGGCTACCCACAACTTCATTGATGCGCAATTGGTTTAGAGGAGGGTCATAACAACTGAGGAGTTCAATGGATTCTCAGTTCTAGTGCTTGGGGATAGGACCATTCAATGCACCCGCTATGTGCCAGCTTTGACAGTGACCATGGGGAATTACTCCATGACAAATCATTTCTTTGTGGTGGATGTACCGAACACAACATTGTGTTGGGAGTACAGTGGCTCTATACACTGGGTAGAGTCACGATAGATTGGCAAACGTTGGAGATGTAGTTCATAGGGCGAGATGGCAAGACCATGTTGCTTCGGGGGATGCACTCATACCCCCCCACAGACTCTCTCGGCCCACAAGATGGAGGCTGAATTGAGACATTGAGGCATTGAGTGGGATGTGGAGTTGAGGATCTTAGAGGTTGGGGGAAACCCCAAGCCACCACATTCGAGGATACAAGCTATTCTTGATAAGTATCCAGTGGTATTTGGGGACATACCACCAGGACAACCTCCTGACAGGGGGTTTGAGCACACCATCGAGTTGGAGCCAGGGTTGTAGGCCGTTATCATCACCCCTTATCGACATCCCAAGGCTTATTGAGATGAGATTGAGAGGGCCATCCATGAGCTATTGGAAATAGGGCACATTAGACCCAACTCTAGCCCTTTTGCTTCATCAATGGTGCTGGTGAAAAAGACCAATGGACATGTCACTTGAGCCCCAACAACTTGTATAAATATAAGCAACCTCAAACCTCATTTGGCATCATCTCATCACACACATTCTTATCTCTCCTTATTTGATTGGTCCATACAACTTATTAGGCATATCTATTCTCTCGCACATGTGACAAGAAGGATGAATTTTAGGACAAATTACAGGGCTAAAATTTCATAATTCTGTTGCGGGTTTGACCAACATTGACCAGACACTTTGACCATCATCTTGACTGCAATTTTTGGGTTATAATTTCATTTTTGGTGGGTCACATTTATTGGCACAAGATTCAAGGCATTTTTTTGACTTCGACCACAAACCAATCACAAGTTTGACCATAGAAGTTGGCCAAGCTTGACCACTGTTTTCATGACTATTTTGGGCTAACTTTGACCACCTTAAGAGGCCAAGTTTGATTGCGTATTACTGAGCTACATAGAGGATGATTTACTACTGCATTGACCTATGTTGACTTTTTGTTTATGAAAAAATTTGACTGTTGTTGACTACAAATTTGAAAGGGCTCTTTTGACTGTGATTTGGCAAGTCAATTCTAACTTTCTATTCTCTCTCTCTACTGGAAATTTCATATAATAATAAGAAGAATTTATCAAAGGGTTTGAATTGGGCAAATCAATTTGACTTTTGTACTCTATCTCTTTCTATGTTGAACTTTTGGTATAACAATAATAATAATTAATCAAAGGGTTTTCCCAACATTGGGGTTTTCCCCTCGCATCCGCCAAATCTGGTGTCCTCTTATCTTGGCTTGTCTTCTGCATTTTATTGTTCATGTTCTATCTACAGTCACTGTCAAAGTGATTTACGGTTAATATGATTGTTATTGGAAAACTAAATTGGAAATTGTTATTGGATTGCTAAAAGGACATTGAAATAATTGTGCTAAGCATAAAATATATCATTCTTAGCTAAAATTAACATGGTATCAGAGCCAGGTGAAGACAAAGGCCAAGCAAGAGAGAGAAAAAAAATCACTAAGAGAGATCTATTGAACAATTCCCCATGGCATCTACATCTTACTTCAAGGCTAAGGATAAGCTCAATGATAAATCTGACTATCATGCATGGAAGATGATTTTGGACATGACTTTGGAGGAACATGAAGTATTAGATTATGTGTAGGAAAAAGTGGTGGAGCCTCCTTCAAATGCACCAATTACTACCAAGATGAAGTATAGAAAAGGTGAGGTCAAAGAAAATAAAATTTTGATTTACTCTATTCACAAACATTTGGTTCCCTATATTTATGATTTGATAACTTCTAAGGATATATATGATAAGTTGGTTGGGATGCTTAAAGTGAACAATGAAAATCAATTCCTCTTTCTCAAAAACAAGTTGAAGGATATCAAGATGGATAAAGAGGAGCCTATCCAATCCTACTTCATGAGAGTAAGTCAAATCAAGAATGAATTGCTATCTATTGGAGAAGTTATTGCTAACAAGGAGCTCTCTCTCATTGCACTTGGAGGTCTTTCTAGACCTTGGGATGTATTTGTCACCAGTATTCTCAACAATGACATGATACTTGGTTTTGATGAGTTATTGGCTTAATGCACTCAAGAAGAGACTAGGACGATGGAGATAGACAAGCCCTCAAATGAAAATGAACCTTTTGCCTTCTACGCTCATGCAAAAAGGATGAATAATGTTGATCCAAGGAGACAGGGTCAAGGATCCAAGAAGGGATTCAAAGAGGGAAGAAAAGGAAAGTGCTACAATTGCAACATACTCGACCACTATGCTAGAGAATTCCCTTAAAAGAAGAATACTCCAAGGGATTATGACAATGACAACAACAACAATTTCAAAGGAAATGGAAATCAAAGGAACAACAAGTTCAACAACAAAGGAAAGACGAATGCTCCTACTACTCGAAATGGAAATGGTCGACTTCCCAAAAGGACAAGAAATTCCAGGTATGATGAAAGTAATATTATAGAAAAATAAAATGAATTTTATCTTATTTATGCTCTATCTATTGTCCCTCCTTCGGATACGTTGTATCATTGGTTGATTTATATTGGAGCCTAAAGGCACTTCACTGGGTACTAGGAGGCCCTCTCAAATTTGGTTGAGAGGAAGACTAATTTAGAGATCATTCTTGGAGATAATGCCACCTACCCCATAAAAGGGATAGGTACTATCACTCTTGAATTGAATCAAGGTCAAATCATTCATTTACAAGAAGTGTTGTATCTCCTTCATTTGAAGAAGAACCTCATGTCTATTTCTGTGATGGATGATGAAGGATTCAAGGTAGCATTCATTAATGGAAAGGTTCGTATTTGGAAAAGAAATATTAAATATGATTTTACTCTTGGATTTAGGGTTGATGGTCTCTATCAAGTTGGAGGAAGTCCTTGGGGAGCTTTGGTGAGTGATACTTCTCTTCAATCTAAGCTATGGCATCAGAGGTTTTCCCACTTGCATTAAAAATCCTTACCTAGGGCAAGGAAGATGATCATAGGTATGCCCAAGTTTAATATAAAAAATGAAGTTGTTTGTCAGGGTTGTGCAATTGGGAAACATACAAACGAACCATTCCCTTCTAGTGAAAGAAAGACTACTAATATTCTTCAATTGGTCCATTCTGATCTATCTGGTATGTTTCCCGTAACATCGTTGGGGGGATACTTATATTATGAAATCTTTGTGGATGTATAATCTCAAAAAACATGGATATATTTCTTGAAGAGGAAGGATGAAGTGTTCAAATGGTTCCATTCTTTCAAAGCCTTGGTGGAAAATGAAATAGGGAATAAGATCAAAATATTGAGGACCAACAATGGAACCAAATATGAATCAAATGAATTCAATGACTTTTGTGGAGAGGCTGACATTAAGAGGGAGACAATTGTTCCATACACTCCTGAGCAGAATGGCATTGTTGAAAGAAATAATCGAATAATCATGCACACCACCCATGCCGTGCTCCATGATCAAGACCTACCAAAGTTCTTATGGGAATAAGTTGCCAACATTGCTGTATCTGTTAAAAATAGGGCCTGCATCAAACCTTGTATTTCAAGACACCTGAGGAAGTCTTCACTAGTAAGAAACCTAATGTTTCTAATTTTAGAATATTTGGGTGTCTCGTATATTTTCACGTGCCTAAAGAGAAAATAAGCAAGTTGGAAGCATCTAGGAAGAAGGGTATATTCGTTGGCTACATTGAAAATTCAAAGGGATATAAAATCTATGTGCCTAGTCAAAGAGATGTGGAAGTAAGTCATGATGTCTCCCTATACCATGAAGGACAATGATGATGCTCCCGAAAAACAGGATGAACCTTCGATGGATAAGCCTATGCCCAATGTTGATGGTCTGATGGATCCTATTGATCCACCTCCTGGTGATCCCTCTACCTAAAGGAAAATACCTCTATGCCTCAAAGATACTCTCGAAGATGCTAAAAAACATATTGCTCCAAGTGGGATATTTCATAAAAGCTGTTGTTCAAGTTAAACCATGCACATTCATGGATGCCATAAAACACCAAGTTTGGAAAGATTCGATGAATGAGGAGTATGAGTCAATCATGAAGAATGATGTTTGGGATGTGGTGCCTAGACCCAAGGACAAGTCTGTGGTCACTTCGAAATGGCTTTACAAAATTAAACTTGGAGCTGATGGGAGTTTTGAAAAATATAAGGCCAACTTCATTGCTTGAGTCTTCTCTCAAAAGGGAGGAGTGGAATATGAAAAGATATTTGCACCATGTTGAAGGCTTGAAATGTCAGCCTCAACATCAGGGGAAAACCACCCAGTCGAGACCTTAGAGAAGATGCTTTTCTGTTTGGGATGGTGGCTCTGACTGAGATTATGGGATTAGTTTCCCTTTAAATGAAATTATAATAAATAGATTGAATAAAATTATAAAGCTCTAATATAACTAAAAATGAAAATAGGATTAATAAATTTAATATCTATCCCGAGAATGTTGTTTGTATATGTAACTAAAGAGATTTCATAATTAACATGACAATGTAGATTATCATGTAACTATGAAGTTAAAACAAAGAAATGTAACTAATTTAATTAAATAGTTAATTAAATTAGCTTATAAACTAGTCACATATATGAGATCTCATTGTCCATGCATACACTTTATAATTCCAATCAAACATATTGGTAGTGACGATGTACGATTGTTATAGCACACATATAACAAACAATATCAAATTTCCATTTAACTCTTAGACAAAAGAATAATACATAGATAATAGTACCCGATATATTTATTCTCTGCTGATGAGAAAAATGATGATGGTTCAACTATATATAAAGAAAACCTTAAGTTACAATAATGCAAGCTTGAGCCTTCTTTCAAAAATTCAGAACCCCCCTCTTATTACAAATGGAGGGGATTTATAGTTTCGTAAGAAAATACAAATATAGAAAATACAGTAACAAGTTTAGCTGGTTTCAACAAACGTAGCCAAAATAAACCATAAGAGAAAAAATTAGAATTTGTTGTAACAAATTATCAAAGCTTGTGAAGAACATTGTCCTCCCATTTGTTGTTGTAGCTCGTAGATATCTTTCATGTTCTTTAAGTCGGGTGGAGACCTTCGTTGAATTAATACTTGGCTTATGAATATTACGTCTTTTAATGTTGGAAACATTTGAGTGGTGGTATTGGATAAACACCAGAGCATCAACTACTAACTGTGTGGTTTGACCAAGAACTGCCAATGAGTTTCCAAGTTGATTTTAGATAGCTGATCGATGACTTTGACTCGCTTTTTGGATGACTCTTTCCACATTTTAGTGAGTTTTTTAATGCCTGACAATGTTCCTTCGGGGAAATGTGATATGAGATTTTCTTGAAATAAGTTATCACTAATTGTCTTAATGAGATTATTTGAAATATCTCTTGCATGGAACACTTCTACCTTTGTTTTCCTAAAACAAAATTCCCATTCCCTAAAAACAATTTCCTTATGTGATTCTCCAATTCTAGGAATATTAGCTAATATTCCTTTAGCGTTGTCTTGCCATGTGAGGAAACCTACAAATTTATCTTCAATATCATGAAAATAAGTTAAGATATCTAATAACTGATCAACTAGGGAACTGGATGTATTACATAAATCATGAATAGTTTCCAACTTTTGACAAAATATAATTTGTTGTTGAGCAAGGAGAGTTTTTAACTCTTTTGCTTCCTTCTTGAACTCTGTCAATTCAGGATTAACACTTAGCGGTTCAATCATGCTCTGCAATTCCTATATTTGAATGTCTCAGGCCTGCAAATCAAAATCACATTGAGATTTGAGGGCATAAAAAAAGTTCTGGAGTTCAGTAATTTATCCTTGACATTGCTCAGAAATCTTTTGTTTCTCAATTTCAAAACTAAATTCCAAATGAAAAATTATTTCTTCTTTTTCTTTTAATAATTGTTGTACTTCAGTGGCTTTATCCATTGTTGCTAAAGCATAGGATTCTCTGAATTGAGTGAGCCTTCCTAGCTCCTATGTAGGGGTGGTCAGAGAGCCTTTCCGTACAACCCAAAAATAAGCATTTCCAAGGACTAAAGCCTAGGATTGATCAATTTTTCTTTTCTTCCCCACTCTTTTGACAATAGTTTTTTTTTTTTTGAACACTGTAAGAGATATCAAGTGGAGGAATTTATTCAACTCTTAACACAACCTCATCTGTTGGGAAAAATGGTATAATTTCAATGTCTTCATCCCCTAAAGACTTATTAGAGGCCTTTGTTGTGATCAAAGGTTGTTCAAGACTTTTGGAAGTATAATGAAATTTCTCTTGTAATGGAGTCTTTAAAACTTGAGGTTCATCAGCCTTCAGAGCCTTGTTATATTTCTCCCATATTTATTCAATCTTGATATTAGGCATAAGCCCCTCTGCTTGGGAAGAAGAGGAAGCACTTGTTTCTCTTGATTGAGACACATCAACAATCTGTGTGGAATCAAAAAGTACGACATCATCCTGGATTGACCTTTCCTGAGGAATTCTTAGTGAATCCATATGAATATTAATTAGCCTTACGACTCTGTACTTGGTGAATTTAATCATCTCTTATGGAGTCAAATTTTGTTCTACTTGTTTCATAACCACTGAACAAGTAGAAGCCTTTTCAAATAGATCATCAAACTTGTCTGGCTCGTGAGCAAACTGCCTAATGCTTGATGTTGCAGTAACCTTTTTGACAGTTTGATGGGGATGATACTGTCTATTAGGAATGGTGGGGAAATTGAGCTCTAGGATAGCATTAATTTCAATGCATGCATGCTTGAAATTACCCAAAGCATATATACAACATGGAATAGGAAAAACATGCCACCTTTTCTTATTTGATTCTTTAAGACTTTTGAAATGTCATTTCCTACGGCCTGGTATGCTATTTCTCGGGTAAGAAGCTTATCAGGGACAAATAGAGGCAAGACATGAGGACTAGCAAGACTACCAAAGACTCAAACATAGGTAAATAGCTCTTCGCCAAACCAGTTTCCTACCTGGAGTAAGTCTGTTTCAACTTTCGGAAAAACCCTTGGGGATCTTTTATCAAAAATAATTTGATGAATAGGAAGCATGACTCCATGACAAATTTTGTGAAAATGAGGCAAATAATTTGAATCCCAAAGAATATCGTGGTAGATGTGGATAGGGGTACGGTCATATAAAGTCCACTTCCAACACATAGAAGTGAAGTTCATAGTGAAACACATGGAATCCATTATGTAAGAACTCATGTAAAAGGGATGAATTATGTTTTCTAAGACTTTACGATTACTTATAAAGGCCGGGATATGAGAGGCTAAGTTATCTAAAAGTATATTCCTCAATCAAAGATATAATCTTATAAAGCCCCATCAATCAATGGTGTCAATTGATCAATAAACTTCTATGATTAGGGTAAGAAAAAAGTCTGCACATCATAGTGACTATTTGAAAATAGGGACCAACAAGGGAGTCCACTGTGTACTTACCTGAATCCTCTCACTTATGCTTGTTTGGATATCTCCTCCATGCTTTGATAGGTTATGACGCATGGTAGTGTTCCTTTATGAATTTTTCCTCAAACAACTTGTTATATTTATATTGAGGCTCTGGAAAATGTTACATTGCGCTCAAATCCTTGCCGATGAATGATCCTATGAATGTATGGTTCATTGTCACGATCTTTCTTTCTGCAATACTCAAGTTGTCAACCACTCATCGAACCATGTATGTATAAGGAAGGATTCTACGATGTGCCACAATTCTGTGTAAGAATGAATTAGAAACATCACTAAAGGTAGTGTCTGAGACCGGGGTAGAATCATCGGCTCTAATTGTTTTTTGTGTGACCATGGGTCCTTTATCCTCAAATAGTTTATACATGGATTCCTAAGAGGAACTTCCAGAATTTGAAGAACAGATTGTGTCAAAAAACAACCCTAGCATAGCAGTGCTCTCAGTTGGAGGAGTAGAAGTTTTCTTCTAAGCAAGGGGTTTCTTCTTTGATTTTGTTTCTTTTGACATTTCTTCACTATCACGGTGGTAGAGACAACCCTATTAGTAGAAAACACAGAGATGGGTGATGAACTTTTCACACAAAGGACTTAGCGTAAATAATGAAACTTTCATAATAATATCCTTCTTTAAAGTGAATTTTGATAGAATCGTGCTGAAATGAATGTAAGAGTTTATGATTTCAAAAATAATAAATTCACCACTCTTCAAGAATTAAGTGCAAAAACTTGAATTCACATGGACTCATCCAAATCAACATGTTGGAAAACAAATATTAGAGGAATGAATTGGGGGTGCATTTTAAAATTATGATAAATGTTAACTTTCGATAAAGGGAATTCAATGGAGCAATGACTATATAAAGGAGCAGGGAAGTGATATCAAGAAGACATATATTGGAGGTTGCATATCATAGGTTTAGCATCGGGGGTTTAAGAAATGGACTTCTGATATGAAAGTTCCAATAAAGAGATTTTAATGGAAGTATCAGAGGGATGGGCCATGGGAGATGTTGGGATATCGGATATCAGAATGGATGAGTATCAGAGGCGTGGGATATCAGAGAGGACAAATATCGGCTGAGTGAAATATCGTAAGTGCCAAAATACAAAATTTACGATATTTAGAAGTGAAGATATAATAAATGATGGGTGTGGGGCCGACAGACCATTACAATATTTATACACTTACGACTTTTTATAAAAAACTTAAAGTAAAAGCCCTTTAATAAATGAAGTGATCATTAGGGAGGTTATATCGGAGAGGGTATTTACCTCAACTTCCAAAAAGGAAAGTTATGATAAAACAAAGATCAGGTAGAAGGCTTCTGATAATGATTATATTTTAAAGGGAGAGGGCTCATCGGGGTTCATGTTTTATCGTAACTTTTAAAAAAAGTTGAACTCTGATATATAGGTTCCGATAGAGTAAAGCTTCAAGCCTATCAAATTTTATAGGATATTAAAAAATGTCTTAAATTTATTGGGCACTAAAGAATTTTATGTAAATAAAGAAGGGTCCCCATTATTTATTAATTAATTAAATAAAAATAAATGGGGGGTTGTTGAATACTACAACACATCGATATGGAGCCTACATCAAATGGAATTTAAGGATGCTTTTTTGCATGGCTCGCTTAAGGAGGAAGTCTACATGGAACAACCTTAGGGATTCAGAGTATGAGATCGAAGGACCCATGTATGTAGGTTGAAGAAATCTCTCTGTGGGTTGAAGCAAGCCCCTAGGGCTTAGTATGAGAGGATTGGCAGTTATCTTGTGAAGGTAGGATTTACAAGGAGCTATTATGATCGTAACCTATACTTCAAGTTTGAAAAGGACATGCCTCTCATTTTTGTCCTTTATGTTGATGATATCTTTTTGACTAGTGTGGACACTCTCATTTATCAATGCAAGATGGAGTTAACTTCTGAGTTTGAGACGGAGGGCCTAGGTCTAATGCACTACTTATGAGGCCTGAAGGTTTGGTAAAATCCAAGAAATATTTTCCTTTTTCAAGGAAAATACATTGTAAATCTGCTATAGAGATATGGGATGGTGGAATGTAATTCTATGTCTACTTTGATTGAAATCAACTTCAAGAAGCTATGTGGAAGTGCTGCTGGGATGGAATTGGAAAACCTTTTCGAGTATCGACAACTTGTGGGGGCCATGATGTTCTTGGTAAACTTCTGCCTGGACATATTCTTCGCTGTGAATACTTTGAGTAGATTTATGTTTGAGCCTCATCACATACATTGGATTACTGCTAAGAATCTCTTGAGATATCTTCATGGCACAATCAACTATGGATTGAGATATATTGCCTGAAATTTGAGGCTACATGGATATTCTGATGCTGAATGAGGTGGGAATTTGGTATATAGAAAGAGCATGTCAGGATGTTGCTTCTTATTGGGGTTTGCTTCAATTTAATGGATGAGTAGGAAGCAAAAATTAGTTTCTCTAACCATCATCAAGGCCGAATACATTGCTGCTAGTATGGCCTGTTGTGTAGCTATATGGTTAAGGAAGCTCTTGAGTGAGATATCTGAGCATGTGATGGATACCACCATGATCTATTATGACAACCAGAGTGAGATTCACCTTTCGGAGAATTCAGTGTTCCATGAAAGCTCCAATCTAATTGATATCATGTACCATTTTATCCAAGATATTGTACAATAGGGATAAATAAGGCTCCAACACGTTAAGATTGATGAGAAGGTTGTTGAAATCCTCACAAACACCTTAGGGAAGGTCAAATTCTTAGCCTTCCGAGAGAGACTTGGATTAGTGGAAGGACCCTCTCATGAGGGTCCCACTTGAGTTGGACACTGAGCTCTAGGAGGTTTTGGGGGCTTTAGGTACTTATTGGAGCTATGAGCGACCATAGAGTGAGTGTTTCACCTTCCCCTATAAGTGAACTATGTATAGGGTGAGTGGTTCACCTTCCCTTCCCCTATGATACTCCATGATGGTTGACATGTGTGTAGGGTGAGTGGTTCACCTTCCCCTACGATTGATGATATATGCTTAGGATGAGTGATTCATCTTCTCCTATAGCATATGAGAAGGATGAGTGGTTCACCTTCTCTTGCAGATGCCCCAATATACATCCTATCCATGTAGTCCAAGACTCAGGGAAGTACCTCTCATCTAGCCAATTAATTGGGAAAAGTGGATAGGGAACATAACACTACAGATGAATGCATCATGTACTGCCATACTCCCAATGTTTAGGATGCATGGTGTTCAACAAATTGATCTGGGATCAAATCCAATTGCGGTTCTACCCTTGGATTAAATTTTGAGAGTGGAGAGTGGTAAGGTATTGTGGTTCTCTCTCTATCAATTCTTATTCATTATCTATAATAGTGTTTAGTAGAGTAGAGACGATATGCAGAGATGATACATGATGACATGATGATGGATATTGGCATGTGGAACTCTCCCTAGTTGAGAGGGAGTGTTAAAATTGGAAACTAGGGCCAAATTCCACTTTGGACAACTCATTTTATGGATATGATTATTGCATTGAATTCCTCTTTTCGAGAGGACCAAAATTGACTTAAAGATCATCAAATTTGGATAAGTAGAAATGTGTTTTTAAATTTATGCTCACACATGTGTAAATTGTTAAGGTTGGCCACATCATCATGTAGGTTCATGAAGCCCAATGGACATGTCACTTGAGCCCCAACGACTTGTAAAAATATAAGAGACCTCAAACCTCATTTGGAATCATCTCATCACACACATTATTCTCTCTCCTTCTCTGATTGGCTTGTACAACTTATTGGGAATATCTATTCTCTCACATGTGTGGAAAGAAGGATGAATTTTATGACAGATTATATGGCTGAAATTTTAGAATTCAGTTGAAGGTTTGATCATCATTGACCAGACACTTTGACCATTAGTTTGACTGTGATTTTTCGGGTCAAAATTTCGTTTTTGGCAGGCCACATTTATTGGCACAAGAACCAAGTAATTATGTTGACTTTGACCACAGACAAATCATAGGGTCAACTGCAGGCTTGATTGCAAAGTTGAAGAAGTTTGATCATTGTTTTCAGGATTATTTTGGGCTGACTTTGACCACCTTAAAAGCCTGAGTTTGACTAGGTGTGACCGAGTTGCATAGAGGATGATTTGTTGCTGCATTGACCTATGTTGACTCTCTGGTTAGGGAATAATTTGATTGCTGTTGACTGCATATTTGAAAGGAATTTTTTGAATTTGATTTGGCAAGTCAATTTTGACTTTTGTACTCTCTCTCTGTGCTAAAAATTTGATATAATAATAAGAAGAATTGATCAAAGGGTTTTCCCCATCTTGTGATTTTTTCCCTAGCATTCGCTAAATCTGGTGTCCTCTTGTCTTGGATTGTATTATGCATTTTATTGTTCATGTTCTATCTACATTTACTATCAATGTGATTTATGGTTAATGTGATTTCTATTGGAAAACTAAATTAGAAATTGTCATTGGGCTACTGAAAGGACATTGAAGTAATTGTGCTAAGCATAGAACATACCATTGTTAACTAAAATTAACAAATATTTTATCGAATATCTTCAAGTACTTGAATTTATAGTCTCCACTGACTAATTGTAACAACTAAAACAATTGTCTCTTTGATCTGTTTACTTCTTTGACTTTTTAGCTATCATCTTGATTTACACGCTGTTATGAGTAAGTGTGTTAGTTGAACGAGACATAATTTGGAGACTATTAAATGTTATAAATAAATTCTTTTTACATTCATAGCATGGGCGAGTAGGTTCATTCATATCCATATGGTTAATAACAAGAAATAAGACAACATTTAGTATACATGTCCACACCCCAAATTGATAGAATGGCTATCAGAGTTCAGGGCTCTTTTTCTCTTTTTCCATGTGGATTCCCAAACATGGGTACTTCAACTTTGCGATTTCCATTCAGAAAATCCAAGTGGGAAAGTATTTTTCCTGAAAGGATTGGTCAGCTAGAATACCAATTCTACATAAAGATACATGGATAATTTGTCATGACATGTACAAACGATCCCTTTAAGGAGACAATCATTCCCATGCCAAATTATTTTCTTGATCAGGTGGTGATAGAAATGACCTCCAACCATGTTTGGAATCCTTCTCCCAATCCAGAGTTCAAGAATATTCAAAGGGTGATGTAGAATGTAAGTGATGATCCAACTAGCCTTTAAACGAGAATAAGAGAAGGAATTTCTGATCCTTCTCGGAGCAATTTTCAATTTAATCAAAATAGGAAATTTTTATGAACATTGAAAGATGAAATGAGGAATACAATTTATTGACAATGTGAATGCTCCCTTAATGCAAAAAATATGTAAATATTCACAATGTAGCTTTATTATAATGGCATAAGATCCATGAAGACAATCATAATTAAATCACTATCTTGAATTCTCTAATTCCTTAAACACCATAAACCTAGCCTGGATCAATGTGCAAAAGTTTATTAAGAACTCATTATAGGTGGGATTATAAACGTCCTTATTTTTCTCTAATGAATGTGCTAGTGGCCTCTTTTAATATAATTAATTTTTTGGTATGTTTCACATAATAACTTCCCTTTCCAGAAATAGTGATAACTGTTAAGGAATAGTGGAGAGATCTTATTTTATTGTTGTTTGATAATGTCAAAGGAGGGGAATATGCCAATTGTCAAGGTCTCCCCAAGAAAACAAGCCCACAATTGCCTTATAAAAATAGCGACTCTAGTAAACGTTGGGAAGGCACTCCAAATTTAAGGCTCCATGCTCCCCCTAATGGTAAAAGCTATCACACCATGTCTATCTTGCATCCTGTCTCATCAAAAATAAAAAAATGTTCAACATATTGTCCTCCAAGATGGGATAAAAAGGTATGCTAAAGATTGCTTAGAACTATAGTGAAAAGGACAAGACAAATCTAGTTATTTACATTCATAGTAGAAAATGGCACCAAACCTCTATTTTCCTATAGCTTCTTTGTCATTATGTTGATATGAGGTTGACTATATTTTGTTGATTGGATGCCAATTTGTCTACTAGATATTCCAAGTTTCTTTTCACCATATTAAAATTAGCTTGTAACCTCCCTTACCTTTGATCACATAAACTAGCACTATGTGAAGCATAATTTCTACTTGCAATAAAAAAAATAACAAAAGGAAATCATCCTTTACAGAAGATTACAAGCCTACAAATTATTATACTTGAGAGAAAAATATTAAACTAAAAAAAATAAGAATTGGACATGAATTTCAATACTAAATTAGAAGGTTGGAATTGACCTTTTATGCAAGTGGATACAGGCTATAAATACATGCTCAAGCTTAGCACGAGAGCTAGAAATGCATGAAAATAAGATCATAAGGTAGAGATGGATGCATATATGATGACGAGAGAAGTAGAATTCTTGTTTTTTGTCAAAAGACTTGAAAATACAAGTCCTCAAGTTTCAGTGTGAGCTGAAAATGCATGTAAAAGGAGGTTAAAATTTTGATTTTCAAAAAATCTCGAGAGAAAGTTGAGAATGCTATTAGATTTTCCTCACAAGTATACCAGAATGTCACTTTGAAAAAGAAACAACAATAGCACTTACAATATTGAAACAAAAGAGAAAATAGAAAGAATGAGAGACAACTTTTTAGACAAAGAGACACACATATGAATTCGAATAATGAGGCCAAGAGACCAGTGAAATTTCTTGCAATGCTTCTATGAGCTTGTATATACATTGATTCCATGAGTGTGTATGTAATATATATATCTAAAATATAATATTAATATAATATATATATATATATATATATATATATATATATATAAATATATAAATATATATAACACGATTTAAGAGATAGGAACAATGTGCATTAGGTGGGTTTCTTACTCCATGCACATGTAAGAAACAATAAACTCCCTCTTAGTTCTAGTTAACTAGCCCAAGAATGGAGTTAGCTAGTAAAAAAGAGATTTAGAGCCATATATAGAGTTAGGAAGCTCAAAATAGGGTGAGAAATCAAGTAAGCATAACAATCCAAGTGAAGTGCACTTTCTAGGTTTTAACTCCTCTTCAAAAGCACACTTATTCCTATAAAATTGGAATTTACTAAATGGTAGTTTATGAGCCCATGGTGTTGGAAACCCATGATATTTTTTTTGTAAGTTAAGTTTATATTCATTTAGCAGTAAATCAATACATAGATATAAAAGTGAAAATGGTCTCACCTCGACCAGGTTTTTTGACTATTTCTATGACCATATTACAAATAAAAAGAAAGAGAGGAAAAATAGTAGTCCAAGGTCTAACAGGCCAAAAGCACCAAAAGACATACATAACCAGTAGGAAACTAGTGACCATTCTCAATCATCGGAGGTAATTGAAACTGGATTTTCTGACCCAGTCCTTAGAGGGGGAGGAGGGTGATATGGGTAGTTGACATGTTTCTCGAAGTGAACCAGCTACGTTTCAGTATTCTCGACCTTTTTTGCTAGCAAGTTCCCCCCACCAAACCACTACAATTATCTCCCTAACATGGCATTGAAAGTAATGCAGCTGATTGAGCGTATCTATGAAAAATTTATGCTCTTCACTTATGGCCCTGTCATACGTTTCCATCCTATCCGAAAAAAATGGAACATGTCAAGAAGGGCTGCATGGCTAATTGACTTACCAATAGTTGAATGTCCTGAGGCACCCGAAATCTTCAATCTACTACGCAGGTAACACATGCCCCCTCTACAGGTCCGAACAACATAACCACTGAGTCAAGAGCCAACTCATCCTCTGCAACCCCGTCCTTAAGTCGACATTGTAACCATGCCGCCACCAACTCTCCCACCCTACTTGAGCCCTGTGGTAAAGCGACCCCCCCTTCCTCGTGACACCTTCACCAAGATGCTTGAGCTGCCCTGATTGGCCGAGAACCCATACTTATGGGAGTGGGTGTGAGAACTTATTGGAACAAGCCACATGGTGAAACCAACGAAGGACACCCCCAAGACCCAATCCATTGCTTGTTTCTCACCCTTCCACCACTTCAATTGCCAGCAAGGTCCTGGCTCTAGACACGTGATACTGAACAAGAACCACCTCTACAAAATGGGCCGCCATCACCCGCAGATCTCAAGAGAGGAGATGACAACCACAATTGGCTTCCATACCATCTATTTAATCACCTCTACAACTACACTGACATAGAAAATACCCAAGGGTAGAGTCACAATCCTCCTGACAATACCCTAGATCCAAGAACGTTGAGAGAACGACCAAGAGAAAGCTTCACCTAGGATGATGCTACCAAACCCTTTATTAAATCCTTGAAATAAATGAAATGCACCCAATTAAACATGCAATCACTCAAGCAATCAACCACGCACAAATCAGGCAAAATCAACCAAATTCCACCCCGAAACCTAGGTAAAATTTCCCCAAATTACAAACAACATAGGGAATGAAGAAGATATCAGAAAGAGGAAAAATAATGGAAGTCTCACTGCACGTGAATTCCTCAAAAAATAATTTGACCATAGAAAACCCTTAAGCTCCACTCTACAGTGCGTAAAAAATTGAAAGACCAAAACCAACCACCCTTTCCTAAGACAATTCCACAACCCACAGGCTGGAACAGAGAAAAGGACCCTAGTGAAAAAATTTGTAGATTTGGATGGTGAACCGAGTGGGTGGAGTGAAGACGTAATAATTTACACCACTCCAAGAAAACCTGAGAGCCAGAAGACCCTGCCAAGATGCAACAACTCAGACCAAAGTCATGCAACCTCCACATAGTGAACCCCCTATAAATTTTGTAAATCCCTACAGGCGCCTTTAAACTCTTGACCTTACCAGAACGACTTCCAGTGGAGGTCAAATGAAATTTCACATGCTTTAGATATAATTTCATCTTTCTTCTTGTATGCTGAGAGGTTGGATGTGTTGTCCTTCTGCCCATCTACCTGCTAGAGTTTTTCGTTGCCCACGTGTTGGGCCTTTCTCAGGGATTGACACCCCCATCAGGGAACCCTCCTCGTTAACTGCTATCTGATAGAAATATTCAAGATGAGGGGCCTGAGAAGTGAAAGGCCAGTCCTGGATCATTTCCTGCCTTGGATTTTCACTTCCCCAATTGGAAAGTTTGTCAGTGGCTTGATTCCCTTCTCTTTTCACATATTTAGTGACTATAAAATCGAAGGAAAATAGCCATGAATGGATTTGTTTGCATACGAGCTCCAATCTCTAGCTTCCGACCAACTTTTTAGGGGGTGGCCCCTTGATGAGTTTCTACAACATGGAAAAAACTATTTTAGAATCTCTAGAGACTTGTAATTTTTCCAAACCCATCTCAACATCAATTTGAAGCCCCTTCTCAAGAGCTAAAAAATCCGCTACATTGTTGGTGCTAAGGCCACATGGTGCAGTGAATAAATTCACCACCTTCCCCATGTCATTCCTTATCCAACCACCTAAACCTACAAAGCCCATATTTCATATAGACGACCCATCAAAATTTAGCTTCAAGAACCCTGTGGAGGGCCAAAGGAATGAATCTATTGATCTCCCCCTTATGGAAAGTGGTTGAGCTGATCCAGTAGTGATTGAATCCAAGATGAGATCCAAATCCTTGAGGATAGAGATCTCCTAAACCTCAAAATCACAATCGTTGTTAGACCATCAGTCAACTCGAATAAGTTATTTGATATTGCTCCTTGTTACTTCCCAAACCTGGTCCATCCTAATGACCTCTAAATTAAACACCACCTGATTCCTGGCTTTCCATAGATTCCAAATAACGAAACCCTAGGTGAGATACCATGCCCTGTTAACTATGGGGTTATTAAAAATCATCCAATGCCATAATTCTAGCAATTCTGTCAGACTGTTCTTAGACTAATCAACCTACCCAAATAAAGCTAAAGTCCAACTCCATAGATCATTGACCAAAAAGCAAAAGTTGAGAAGATGATCCACTATTTCCTCTTCACTATTTTAAAGTGGGCAACGGGAGGGATTGAGAAAGCCTTTTTTCTGAAGCTTGTCCCAAGTTAGGAGTTTATCTTAGCTGATGAGCCAAAGGAAGAAATAAACTTTTGGCCAAATCCTTGAGTACCAAATCCTTTTCCAAAGGGGACCTTGTGCCAGACCTACTGAGGTGGAGAGAATGGTGTATGCTTCGTTGAGAGAGTGCACACCCTTGGGTCGATGGCCCGATTTGATTTTATCAGGATCACCATAATTGAGTATAAGGTGTTTCTTAAGGATGGAAGGCAATGCTTCCTAGGATAGTGGGGGTCATGATCTATCTAATACATTTGGGACTTCAAGATTCTCCATTTTTTTGTCTTGTCACTGTCCTGCTAGAAGTCTTTAACACGCTAAGCTCCTAGATGACGATTGAATATATGAATTTCCCTTAGGTTCTCCTCTTGATTAAGTTTAGGATGTTGCATCTAGGCTTCATCCTAGAATGTTTCCTACAACCCATTCCTAACTTCCCAGAAGCCATGATCTGATATTATATCCCAATTATCTTTTTCTAGAGTCCAAATAGAGGAACCAACCAATAGTTGCTGAGGACTAGACAAGGGATCCAAAAGAGCGTTCTAGCCATATTTGAAATACCAAAGGGTTTTCCATAATTCTTAACCACCCTAAAACCATCTCCACCATATTTTGACACCAAGGGATTTCGACAGAATATCTATATATTTCAAGCCTAGGACACCATGCATATTAGGCTTGCATAACTTTTCCCAAGCCACCACAGACCATTTCCCATCAATCTGCACACCCGACCAAAGGAATTTCCAAAATTTGGTGGTAAGGTCTTTGCAAATACTTCACAGGGTTGGAAGACCTAAAATCTCGTATACTAGGAGGGCCTACATGACTTCCTTCAAGAGGGTTAATCTTCCAATGGAGTTTAAAACTTTGAAATACCAACTGGAAAGCTTCTGTCAATGTGGTTCAAAATATCTTTCCAGCCTGTCACTTTTAGAGAGTTGGAGACCAAGGGTATTCCAAGATATGTGGCCATAAGTGAACCAATATGGAATCCAAGGGTCTTATCCAAGTGATGTTGAACCCTTGGATGAGTATTGAAGAAGAAAATATGAGATTTATCCCCATTGATGACTATTCCTGAGGCCTGTTGGAACTCTTCCAAGAGGGAACCGAATTGTCTGGCTTCCTGTAAAGTTTGCTTCCCGAACAACATATTATCGTCCACAAACTGTTCATGCTATAGAGGTGGATCCTTTGGAGATAGCCACAACCCTTGAATACGGTTATTCTTAGAGACTAACTTGATGAGTCTACATATTCCCTCAGTTGCAATAATAAAGAGGAAGGGAGATAGAGGATCCCCTTGTCTTAAATCCCTAGATCCCTAGAAATGTCAAGAGGGAGAGCCATTGACTATGATAGAGTAAAAGGGTGTTTCAATCAAAGAACTCACCCGAGAAACCCATGCACGAGAGAAACCAAAATAATCAAGAATAAAAATGAGATATTGCTAGCTTAAACGATTGTAGGCTTTAGACATGTCAACTTTTATAATCATACCTAGGGTTTTGGACAATTTAATATTGTGGACTGCTTCGTGGGTTACAATTATTCCAACCATAATCTGTCGGCCTTCCATACATCCTATCATCTCAGGTCTGATGATGGACTTGATTAGGGGTTTGAGATGCTGGACTAGAATTCCCGAGATTATCTTATAAATGACATTGTAGAGGGTGATTGGCCTAAATCCCTTTAGGTCCATCGCCGCTCCATTTGTTCGAGATAAGTGTGAGGACGGTAGCATTAAGTCCCGACCAGATTCGTTCGGATCAATGGGATTCTTTGACCAATTCATAAATTTCTGCCCTTAGGAAGTGCCAACCAACTTTAAAGAACTCCGAGGTAAGTCCATCAGTGACATAGGATGCTGACGAAAATGGGGTGGTAGTCTAGAATTAGACTACTAGTTAACTTTAGAACCAATTAGCTGCGCATTACTTAGATTTTGTATGTGTATTTTCCTGAGGGTCTCGCTTACTTGACCAATCACCATCAATCCTTCTTTGACTTTTCCTTTTGTTAAGTGCTTCAATCCGCGCTGTTGATCTCACTTCTCCAGATCTAATGGATATCACGCCGTCTGTTCACCAACTAATCCAGATGATCTCCACCATCAATGTGACCCGTCCAATCGAACGACTATCACTCAATCTCGTATATTCTTGCATGACCGATATCAGGTTGAGAGCGTGTGAGAAAAGTAGTTTTCTTGTGCTACGTGTCACCTGCTTAGGTTAATTGCGTGAAATTTTGGAATACTACTTACCACCTTTAGGGCGCGCGAGATACCACTTCCCACTTATCGAATACAACCACATTCTTAATTCACAATCTTAATAAAGATGCTTAAGGAAAGTTTAACACTTAAGCTCAATTTTAATCATTAATATTAATCAACTATGATATTCAATAAAATGTATGAACAAAGAAAAATACCCGAATAGGTCCCAGAATGTCGATACATAGCTGCAAATGAATTTCTGCACCAGAATAGTGCATCACACCACACTTCAATCAATTATTCAACAAAATGGAAATTAGAGAGTCTTGGCCCTCTCGGCTCGATTGTAATAGTTTGTCTGACCTATGTTCAATCTCAAACCCTATCTGTGTCACTCAAACCCTCACTTACTCACTCTGTTCTCGACCATCTAATCTCTCTCAGACTGCCCTTACATTCTCTCCTCTTTTATCCTATCCTAACTGCATTGACAATTCAATCTCTATTTTTATCAACTCAACCATTAAATCCCTATTCTCAAGCTCTGATACACACCTATACTAACAACTTATCTCCTATTTTAAAAATAATACAATATTATAATTATTACGATAATTGGAGTAAAGATAATTTTCGAGAGATCCAACCTTCTCTACTAAGAATTGATTTTGACCACTCAGGTCAATGAATTAATTTCTTGTTATCCACAACATGTGAACATATATAATCACATTTCTGGCTAAGTCCAGATGCTTCTGCATCAGACTCCCAGGTAAAAAAGAATCATTCAATAAACTGTCAGGATTGACTCAATAATTTTGTAATTCTGCTATTGTTATCCAACTAGCATCCTCCACTCGCTGTCCCTTCCACTTGACTAGATACTGAAAGTAAACCTATCCTCTGGTTCTTTTGGATACTCTTTTCTCCAAAATAGATTCCACCTCTTTCTTGACTGCCTTTGGCATTTGTTCTTCCCAATTAATTGTTTGAACTTCATCTCCTGCAGGTTCCTTCTGAAGCTCTGACTCTGTCTCCTTATATGGATACAAATCTACAACATTGAAGATAGGTGATATTCTAATCCCATTTGGAAATTCAATTTCATAAGCATTAGTTGGAAACTTCCTCCCAATTCTGCATGGCCCTATCTTTTTCATCTTTAGTTTATTGTAAGTCCCAACGAGAAATATTTATTTTCTCAAGTATACCATCACTAGATATCCCACTTGGAATTCGTTTCCTCTACTCTTCATATCATCTCTCTTTTTGTATTTTCCATTGCTTTCCTACAATTTTCCTTTGACATCTTCTTGTAGTCTCTCCATCTGCTCTGCAAACTCTTCAACTTTTACACCTCTTGTCTCCTATTTACCCAAATTTTTGAGTTCATACACACCTCTTGGATTCATTCCAAAAACAATCTGAAATGGACTCATCCCAATACTTCAGTTTTGAGTGTCATTATAATCAAACTCAACTTGAGCAAGTGCTAAATCCCACTGCTTAAGATTGTTATACACTAAAATTCTCAATATGTTTCTGAAGCTTTTGTTTACCACTTCGGTCTGTCCATCTGTTTGAGGATGATATGCTGAACTAAAACTAAGGTTGGCACCTTGTTTCTTCCAAATATTTCTCCAGAATGCCCAACAAACTTTGTATCCCTATCAGACACAATACTTACAGGCAATCCATGTAACCTTACAACCTCTGAAAAAAATACATTAGCAATATGTGTTGCATCACTAGTCTTTTTACATGCAATGAAATATTCGATTTTGGAAAATCTATCTACCACAACATATATGGAATAATTCTCTCTTTGATTTCTAGGTAACCCCAAAACAAAGTCCATACTAATTGCATCCCATGGTCGGTCTGGTATTAGAAATGGCTAGTACAATCCTGTATTTTGGCTTCTTCCTTTAGCATGCTGACAAATTATGCACTTCTCAACAAAATTCTTAACATCAGTTTGCATCTTTGGCCAATAGTAAAAAGTATTTACATGAGCAAAGGTTTTATCTTGTCCAAAGTGACCAGATAATCCTCCACTATGTTTCTCCTTGATTATGTTTTCCCTCATAGAATATTTGAGAATGCATAATTTGTTACCTTTAAATAGTAAACCTCCTTGGATAAGATAATATAACCACCGTCTTCTATTATGAATTATTGGTTTTTGTACAACTGCATAAATATCTTTGAATTCTGCATCATCTTTATACATATCAACCATTTCTTCAAATCCTACAACACCAACTCTTAATTACTGTACAATGAAATTTACCATGCTCAAAGCATCAACAACTTTGTTCAACTTACCACTTGTGTGTTTTATCACAAAAATAAAACTCTGTAAAAACTCTACCCACTTGGCATGTTTCTGGTTCAATTTTGGCTGGTTGTTTATGAACTGGAATGCATGATTGTCAGAATATAATACAAACTCCTTTGGTAGCAAATAATGTCTCCATTTTTTTTTAAATCTTGCATAATAACATAATTTTCTTTATCATAAGAAGAATACTTCTTCTTAGCTTCATTTAGTTTATCACTAAAGTAGGCTATTGGTCTCTGTTCTTGACTCGAAACTTCTCCAGTTGCAACTCCACTAGTATCAGTTTCAACTTGGAAAACTTTCCCAAAATCAGGGAAAGCTAAAACTGGTTTCTCTGTAATTTTCTTCTTCAACAACTTAAAATTTCGGTCTGCTGCTTCTGTCCACTTGAATGGCTGATTAGTCTCTTTGATTGTTTCAATAATTGGTGCACAAATCTGGCTAAAACTTCTGATAAATTTTCTATAAAAACTTTCAAGACCATGAAAGTTTCTTACCTCAAATATGTTTCTTAGAGTAGGCCAGTTCCAAATTGCTTGGACTTTATCTAGATCCATTTTCAAACCTTCTTTAGAAACTACAAATCCCAAATAGGTTAATTATTCTTTCATGAAACTACATTTCTTCAGATTTATCAGTAGTTTCTCTTTCTACAGAGTTTTTAAGACCAACTTAAGATGCTCCAGATGTTCTTCTTTGCCTCTACTTAAAACTAGAATGTCATCAATATAAACAATGACAAACTTGCCTACATATTCCTTCAAGACTTCATTCATTAATATCATGAATGAATGTGCTAGGTGCATTAGTGAGTCCAAAAGGCATCACTAACTTTTCATACAACCCACTATTTGTTTTAAATGCAGTCTTCCATTCATCTCCCTCTCTAATCCATATTTGATGATATCCACTCTTCATATCTATTTTAGAAAAATACTTTGACCCACTTAAACAATCCATCAGATCATCCATGCATGGTAAAGGAAATCTAAACCTGATATTAATCTTTTTTATGGCTCTGGAATCTGTACACATACACCATTCACCACCTTTCTTTGGACTGAGTATTGTTGGTACATCACATGGACTAAGGTTCTCTCTCATTAATCCCTTATCAATCAGTTCCTATACTTGTCTTCCAACTTCTGCATTCTCTTGCGGAGTTAACCTGTATGCCACTTTGTTTGGAAAACTTGCTCTAGGTATTAGATCAATATGATGACTAATACTCATGATGGGTGGTAATGCATTTGGAAACTCATGCACAATAATATCAACAAAATTATTCAACAGAGTTTTGATTTCTTCAGATAAATCATCTAAGTTTGTGGAAGTTAAAACTACCTTAGGTCTCCTTATGACGAAAAAATGCATCTATTCATCCTTCTTGACTTCTTGCAACAATTCTTTCCCACTCATCAGCATAACACTATTTCTAAGCGCTTCTTTTCCTGCTTCATCCTTCAATGGCAGCAACATGTATTTATTTCCATCCTTCTCCAGTGTAAGTATTTCTTCTCCCATCATGAATAGCTTTTCGATCAAACTTCCAAGGTCTTCCCAGTAACACATGGCATACATCCATTGACATTACATCACACAATATCACATGCTTATAAGTACCAATCTGTATCTCTACCTTGCGTTGTTATGTCACAATAAGCTGATGTCCTTTTTGCAGCCATGATACTTTGTAAGGAGTACGGTGTACTGTTTTCACTAGTCCTAACTTGTCCACCATTTCTATAGAAACAAGGTTATCAGTGCTTCCACTATCAATTATCACTTTACAACATTTTCCTTTGGACTTGCATGTAGTTCTAAATAAACTCTTTCTCTGAGATGGTTCTCCTGTCTCTTTCTCTACCTTAAGCAATACCCTTTTCAACAATGAGGATTCTCCTACTTCAGGTGATTCTTCCTTGTTTTCAATTTGAGGATTTTATTCCCTTGCCTCAGCCACATTCACATTCCTCTGATTTTTTACTTTATTGTGAGGACAGTCCCATGATCCATGTCTCCATTCTCCACATGTGTAACACTGAATTTCTCTTCCTCAGCGTCTTCCTCTGGGTGAAAATCTTCCTCTACTAAATTCTCCTCTCTGTGGTGGTCTACTACTTGAATCTCTTGCTTCACCCTGAGGGTGCTGAAATCTTGATCTGGTAGTTCCTCTACCTCTTCTTGAACTTTTTCCTCTATTCCTCTGATTTTGCTTCCTCAACATATTCTCTTCTGCCTTCAAAGCTGCTTGATAGGCATATTCAATTGTATTTAGACTCAGCAAGCTGATTTCATCCTGTATGTCATATCTCAACCCATTTATGTATCTGGCTACCTTTTCTACATCATCCTCTGCATGTCCTGCTCTAATGCTCAGCTTATAAAACTCTTTTGTGTATTCTTTGACAGTCATTCCCTTTTCCCTCAAATTTTGTAACTGTCTGAAAGGATTTAATTGATAATCTTTTGGCATAAATTTGGATTTTAAATCTACTTACCAATTTATCCCATTGTTTGATCTTGGACTTCCATTTTCTTACTCTGGATGTTTGTAGTTCATCCCACCAGATAGATGCATGACCCTTCAATCTGGTAACTACAAATTTCACCTTCTTTTTATCATCAACCTCCTCATAGTAAAAAAACTTGTCTAATGAACTGATCCAATCCATCAATTCTTCTACATTAAGATTCCCATCAACTTGCTTTGGCCAATATCTTGAGAACTTTGGCAGCTTCATTTTCATCCTCTTCTTCTTCCTCAAAAGATTCTTCTGCAGCACTGGCATCTCCTTCATTAGGTGCTCTCCTCTAAGCAGTCTCTATTGTCTCCATCCTTGTACACAGATTTCGGATCTCATCTAGCAAAACTGCATTCGCTACAGGTCTCCCCCAACCTATTCCTCCTTCTCTCCTCGGTGGCATGTTTACTCTTCGTGCTCTGATACCAAAAATGACATAGGAGGTTGACGAAAATGGGGTGGTAGTCTAGAATTAGACTACTGGTAAACTTTAGAACCAATCAACTGCCATTACTTAGATTCTGTACATGTATTTTCCCGAGGGTCCAACTTACTTGTCCAATCACAGTCGATCCTTCTTTTACTTTTCCTTTTGTCAAGCACTTCAATCCGCACCGATGATCTCACTTCTCCAGATCCAATGGATATCGTGTCATCCGCTCACCAACTAACTCGGACGATATCCATCGTCAATGTGACCCATCCAATCGAACGGTTGTTGCGCAATCTCGCGTAGATTCTTGCACGACCGATATCAGGTCGAGAGCGTGCGAGAAAAGTAGTTTTCTCATGCTACGTGTCACCCACTTAGGCTAATCGCATGAAATTTTGGAATAATGCTTACCGCCTTTAGGGTGCACGAGATACCACTTCCCACTTATTGAATACTACCACGTGCTTAATTCAAAATATTAATAAAGATGCTTAAGGAAATTTTAACACTTAAGCTCAATTTTAATCATTAATATTAATCGACTATGATATTCAATAAAATGTATGAACAGAGAAAAATACCTTAACAGGGTCTAGAACGCCGATACATAGCTACAAATGAATGTTTGCACCAGAACAGTGCGTCACATCACACTTCAATCAATTATTCAACAAAATTGAAATGACAAAGTCTTGGCTCTCTCGTCTCGATTACAACAGTTTGTCTGACCTCTGTTCAATCTCAAACCCTATCTCTTTCACTCAAAATCTTGCTTACTCACTCTGTTCTTGATCATCTAATCTCTCTGTCATTACATTCTGTCCTCTTTTATGAAATAAGTCCTATCCTAACTGCATTGAAAACTCAATCTGTAATTTTATCAGCTCCACCATTAAATCCCTATTCTCAAGCTCTGATACACACCCATACTAACAACTTATCTCCTATTCTAAAAATAATACAATATTCTAATTATTACAATAATTGGAGTAAAGATAATTTTCGAGAGATCCAACCCTCTCTACTAAGAATTGATTTTGACCACTCAAGTCAATGAAATTCATCTCTTGTTAGCGACAACATGTGAACATATAATCACATTTATGGCTAAGTCTGGATGCTCCTGCATCAATCAGGTCCCAAAGCTTTATTAGAAGGAAGAGCACAAAAAAATTCTTCGAATTATGAAAAATAAACATCCCTCATGAGAGCCTCATTTTGATCTTCCGTAACCAATTTTGAGATACATTGTCTAACCCTGGATATCATGGCCTCACTCCTTTCCACACTTGGTTTTGTGAACAATGTTTGGAAATAGATGATTAATTCTTATGCAATTTCATCTTGCTCGACAAGTCGTTTACCTTCTGCACCATTGAGGGATAAGATTCGGTTGACCTCCCAATATTTCAACATTGTCTTATGGAAGAACTTCGTATTGAACTCCCCTCCTCTGAGCCACTGAATACTTGATTTTTGTCACCAAATCATTTCCTCCTCCTTTTGTCTTTGCTCCAATTCATTAACGACCTGACTGTCCTATGACACAAGGACCTCTGTTCGTCCTTCTAAGATGATTCTTTGTTGGATATCCCACATTTTAGCGTCAAGTGCCCATTTTTCTTTGTGGATATTTCCAAAATCAGAAAGGTTCTAATATTTAATACATTTCTTGAGCTCTTTCAGATTCAACTAAAAAGTTTCCATATGATTTTTCGTTGAGACCGAGATATTTTTCCACCACTCCTCTAACTTTGAAATAAATTTAGGTCTTTCTAACTAGAAGGCTTCAAAGTGAAAAGCCTCATTTCTTGGTGCCACTCGCAGATCTATTCCAAACAAATGTGCCAGTGATGCGAGCTCGGATAGGAGAGAATAGAGGACTGAAGATAGAGATCTTGTTGACGAATATTGTATGAAATGAGGAAGCAATCCAATTATGAGGCTATCTGGTGCTTTCCTCCTCAAGGATTGTTCCAAGTGAAGTTGTCATTAATAAATTCTATATTAGCAACTTGTAAGTCCTGAATAACTTTCGAGAAAGATTGGGAAATGGGAATAAGCCTGCAGATTCCACCTTTCATTTATCCCAAGAATTTAGCCACCCTCTCCTAGGATTTCCTTTACCTTCTGCAAACTAATAAGAAAACACGGATTGTCACCCAGGAGAGTTGGGCCATAAACCCCTGTCAACCAAACCATCACTGTGGAGCTGATAAATTTAAATTGTCCTATAAGAGAGTTGAGGAAGACAAAACAACACCCAAAAGATATAGATCTGGTGTCCCAGAGCATCCATAAACCTCCTGCACTACTATTGGCATCCATTGCCATACAATTTGACAAGGGACAACTTATTCTCATGATTTTGATGACCTTCTCTTACATTTTCTTGGTTTCCTATAACATAATGATATCCACTTTTTCCTGATTGATTCAGTCCCTAAGGTACCTCAACTTACCTTTTGAGTTGAGGCCCCTTATATTCCAAGAGACTACTTTCATTGAGAAGGGGAAATGGAGCGCTGGTAGTATTTCATGAGGACATTAGTTTGTCTTGAGTTGACTAAGATCGCCTCGACTTCTCGAATCACTTCATTGGGTGGTTTCTTCCTTTTTTTCTCCTTTTGAACCTCGAACTAGATTCTGCACACCGAGAGGATGCCTCTTCATCTCGGATCACCAAGGCTGAGTTAAGAGAGGGTTCCAAGGATTCTTGATGTTTTTCCCATTCTTTATAGATCCGGTGAAATTGATCAGTTGTTCTTGTGGTATATCATCAGAGCTGACCTTTGCCCAATTTTGCAGAAAAGTTACCAGAATCCTTTCATCGAAGTTGAGATGATCCATTTTTAATTTTTTCTCTAAGGACTGTTGAGCTTGAGCCAAAACCCATTGGATTTCCTTATCGGTTGAAAGGCCCTCTGGAGATTTCCTTTTAGTTGGTTGTTTGTTGTTAGGGTTTTCAGATTTCGCTTCCACTTCAATTGCTTGCTGGGCTTGGTATGAAGTTTCTGATCCTTTTATTTTTATTTTTGTTCTCTACTAGTTTTGTTAGCAGGGTGAATCAATTCCCTATTGGATGATCTGAGGTCGTCAATGGGGGAGGCGATGGAGCAGGGGTAGAAGGACCTCGAGTCATCGAAGTACGCTGGCTCAGAACCTCCTGAAATACATTTGGAGGAGGACATTTTAGCTGGACTAGAGTCTCCTTAGGCTATTGTGAACAATCTCGGAACAAGTTTCCATATTCATGGCAGATCCAACATTTAAATGGGACATGATTGTAATCCAGCGGTTGTAGGAATTTACAGGGTAAATACCTCAGATAGAACACCAAAGGGCACTACTCACAAGCAGATCACAGATCAATACACCAATATTCTTGACATGATTAAAACCCTCAAAGAGGGAAACAGTCCACGACCTGAGCCAATGTGGCCACTTCAGGAAATTTATTAATAAAATAAAGAAAATTTGCATAAGCTTCTCTCATGAATGGTTACCATACAAATGAACCTCCATGCTCTTTAAATAGAGATCATGGACCAATCATATGTTAAGCCATAGATCAAGTGTCGGTAATACCGAGAAGAGAATGAACCATCAGATCACTTAATGTATAGAACATATCAGGACCGTTGGATTGTAAGTTACAAAAGTACATAGTAAAGAAACACACTTTACCTAACTCTACACTAGATCAAGTTATACTTAACTATTCCCTATGTGTCAGAATATCCTAACACCTCCCCTTAAGAAAAACTTGGGATAGGATTGAAGGATGTACAAATATGACACAATAGGAGAAGAAAGGAGGCATTAGAGCCTATCCCCCCTTAGTGACAACTTCCTGAACTCCAACAATAAATCGAATTTTAGTAAACTTCACCTCTGTGAGAGCCTTTGTAAAGATGTCTGCAACTGTTGAACAATATTGAACTTCAAGAACATGGTCATGAATGAGCTTTCTGATGAAGTGCATGTGTAGTTCAATGTGTTTGCTGTGCTGATGTTGGACTAGATATTTGCATAGTTGAATGGCACTTTGATTATCACACCAAAGTGTAGTCGGATGCTGCTGCTGAAAACCAGAATTTGACAGGATCTGACAGAGCCACATGGATTCCTTACTAGCTTCTACGATGCCACGAGACTCTGCTTCTATTGAAGAAAGAGAAATGGAAATTTGTTTCTTACAAGCCCATGTAATAGGTCTAGAACCAAGAGTGAACACATAACTTGCAATAGAATTCCAATCATCAAGGTCACCAGCCCAATCAGAATTAATGAAACCAACCAATAGAGGAGATGCTTCTACACTGTAATGAATCCCAAACTGAATTGCACCTCAAATATAATGAAGTATTATTTTAGCTACTTTCCAATGACTTTCATGGGAGTTTTGCATAAACAAAGCAATAAGGCCAACAAAAAAGGAAAGGTCAAGACGGTTATGGGTCAGATACAAAATTTTTCCTACAAGTTGACGGTATAATGTAGCATTAGCTTCAGGGGAAGTACAATGGACTGAAAGTTTGACTCCAGACTGAAAGGGGGAAGGGGCTCACTTACAATCTTCCATTTGAAAATGGTGTAGAAGATCACAAGGATACTTGGACTGGGAAAGGGAAATACCTTCCTTGGATTGCAAGACTTGAAGATCAAGAAGATAATGCAAGTGTACTAAGTCTGTCATTTCAAACTTATTTTTAAGGTTGGACTTCACATGGTTTATAAGGTTGGGATCACTACCAGTAAGGATAATATCATCAACATAAAGAACAAGAATGATAAGAGACTTACCCACTTTCTTGGTGTAGACAATATTGTCAGAATGACACCTAGAAAATCCAGTATCTAAAAGAAAGCTATCCATTTTTGCATACCAAGCCCGAGGGGCTTGCTTGAGACCATAATGGGATTCTTAAGCCGATATACAAGTCTGGAGTCTGGTTGTATAAAGCCAGGAGGTTATTCCATATAGATTTATTCATGCAAGTGCCCATCTTTAACATCCATCAAAAGGAATTCCCATTTAAAAGAGGCAATAAGGGAAAGAACAAGGCAGATAGAGTTCATTTTGGCAACAGGGGAGAAGGTTACAGTATATTCAATGCCTTCAACTTGTGAAGAACCCTTATCTACAAGACGATCTTTATGGTTATCAACTTTTCAATCTGGTCCAAACTTGGTTATGTAAGCCCATTTGCATCTAACAAGTTTTCGTCCCTTTGGAAGAGGAACAAGATCCCATGTATCATTTTCCAATAATGAACAATATTCTTCATTCATAGTTGAGTCCCAATCTGGATGGCCTGAAGCTTCTGCAAAGGTGTCAGGATCATGATTCGCTGAAGCTTGAGCTAGTAAAGAAGAGGCTCTATCGAACTGAGAATGTGTACGTCGTTGATCTGTAGGATCACCTGCTACATCCCGAGTATCACAAACCATTTTGGAAGCTGAGGAGCTAAAGGAGGATCCTACGAAGGTGGGGGGAGGATTTTCATCCTCGCTGTCATCATCTGAAGATGAAATATTTTCAGAAGTAGAAGGGATAGAGAGAGTTGGCACATTAACCAAACTAGGCTTGTAGGCCGATATATTTTCAACAAACTTTACATCTCTTCTAATGATAACATTTTTGGAATTAACTGGAGTAAGTCTATATCCTTTGAGATTCTTCAGAATATCCAACAAAAATTCATTTTTAACTCTTAGGTTCTAAAGCTTTATGTTTCTCATCTGGAATATGGGCCCATGCTTCACTTCCAAAAACATGAAAGTGACTTACATCTCGTTTAATTGAGCTCCATGCTTCTTATGGAGTGATATTCTTTAAAACATTAGTAGGAGTGCCACTTAATATGTAATTTGCATAGTTAATTTCTTCTGCCCAAAAATTAAGACTAAGTCTGTTAGATTGAAGCATACAATTAGCCATTTCCTTTAAGGAGCAATTCTTCCTTTCAGCTACAACATTTTGTTGTGGAGTATATAGAACATTATGTTGCATTTGAATTCCATGTTCAGTGCAAAAGTTGATGAATTTGTTGCTAACATATTCTCCGCCATTATCAGATCTTAGCTTAAGAATTTGATGTCTAGATTGTTTCTCAACAAAGGCCTTAAAGGCCAAGAACATGTTAAATAATTCACTCTTGAGTTTGAAGAAGTATACCCAAGTGCGTTTGGAGAAATGATCAATGAAACTTAAGAAATACTTGTAGCCAGAGGTTGAAACAACTGGAAGTGGACCACATAAATCACTATGCACAAGTTGTAAAGGGGCTGAGGCATGCCAAGAGGCACATTTTTCAAAACTATCCCAATGATGTTTTCTGAGTACACATTTGGAACAAACATCATCTCTACAAGATACCATAGGAAGACCTGTCACCATATTTTCTTTACATAGATTTTGAAGGGAGCAATAGTTTAAGTGACCAAATTGCTCATGCTAAAGTTTGCTCATTTCATCATTATGAACAACAAATACAGAGGGAAGAGTTGATAACCAAAAATTGTTAAACTTATACAACCTTGTAGAATCATAAAAAATGCTAGTAGCTAAAATCTGTCTAAGATCTCTTAGGTCCTTAATTACAACATCGTGAGGTGAAAATTCAATGACTTTAGATTCACTTGAATGAGTTATCTAATATACAGATAGAAGGTTGTAGAATAAGGTTGGAACACATTATACATCATTAAATTGACCATTGTCTAGATGAATAGTTCCAGTCCCTATAACACTAAGAGATCTATCATCATCAACATATATATTTTTGGTGTTACAATCATTTAAAGAAGAAAATATGGCTTTGTTTTTGGTCATGTGATAAGAAGCTCCAGAATCAATAAGCCACTTATGAGAATGAGAAGAAGAATATAAATTTAGTGAATAACCAGACCAAGATGCTTGAAAATCACATGAAGAAAGTGCTATTCCTAAAGAGGAAGTTGAAGTTGAAGAGTGCTCCAAATGGATGTTATGTTTCTCCATTGTTGCTTCCAAGGCTTCCATCTTCTTAAAACATTGATTCTAAGTGGCCACCTCGATAACAAAAATTGCAATGTATATCAATATTCTTCCCTTTGTTTTCATTTTCCTTATCATTTTGTTGAATTGATTTTTCATTTTGAGACTGAAATGGCTTAGGACCCTTGTTTGGTTTAGGACCATTCTTTTTAGGATAATGCTTCTTAGGATTCTTTGAATTTGGTTGTTGTTGGGCAGCTAAGGATTTCTTAGAAGAGTTTCCAAGATTAAGAAGACCAAGATGTAAGAGATTTTGTTGTTATCTTATTAAAGAATCACAAAGGGCATCAAAAGAGGGGGACTTGTAGTCTTGTCCTTGAGAAATAAAGGTTTCTCTAGTAGAATGGAAAGTGGAAACAAAAACAGAGTAAGTTGGTCCCAGCTTAGTAAGAATTGAATAGATAAGGCTACCATCTTATTTCTTAACCTTAACACCTTCCAAGAGAAGTCTAAGGGTCTTGAAATTGGACAAAAAATCTTCAATGGAAAATTTTTTATTGGAGTCCAATGTAAAACTCATTTTCGAGTTGATGGGATCTAATTTTATTTTTAATTCCAAAAAATTTAGTGAGATGTTTCATTACTTCATTAGGGGTATCAAGTCCTACAATATGGAATCTAAGGTCTGGAGAAATAGACATCCCTATCAACCCACGTGCCTAATCTTGCCTATTTTTGCATTTGGCTACCTTATCTTCATCTTTAGGTTTAGATTCTTAGCCTAAGACTATTTTGTAAATACTTTTACTTCTAAGTAAATCCACAATGTAGGACCACCATTGGATATAGTTGGTGTTGTCAAGAATAAATTGGCATGGTATTTCCATTTTAATAGAAACTGGAGTTGTAGATGCTGAAACTAAGTGTTCCAATGGAAATATCTCAAAAAATTAGGTCGATTAAAAAGAAATGGCTCTGAAAACGACTTTCAGATGAAGAAGTTATGGCTTTTTGAGGAAAAGATGTTGAAGATGCCAACGAAGTGCGTGAATATGCGGAAGTGAATGATAATGTTATATTTAAAAAAATCCCCCCCCTTTTCCAAAATTAATCTAATTAGCTCAATTTGAAAAAAAGGTTTTCTGTGACCCACTTTTATAAATAAGTGAAAGTCACTTTTACGATGGTACTTTACGAGCTACCCACTAAATTGTAACTTACATAAAAGATAAAGAGACTTTAGAATTATAAGTGACTCACTTTTTATAATGGGCGAGAACACTTTTACATAAAATAAATTTAAAACATAAGTTACATGTGCTTTTTGAAAAAGTAACTTAATAAAAATAAAGACTTGAACCCAAGACTTCTATTCTCATAAAGTAACTTTGGACCAAGTGAGCTAGTTTAAAAAGTTAGTAATTTTTGGAAAAGAGGAAGAGATAAATAACTAAAACTGCAAATAAAGACTGTATACCTCTAGATCTTAAAAATGACGTAGCTAGGGTTACCGAAAACCTTTTCATGTGAAACGAAAAGGGTTCCTCACTGGAATAGATGCTCCTAACACAATAGAGCAGTCATCTCAGCCCGAAAGCGGTCAAAAATGGTAGATCTAAGAAATGACCGTCTGATGTAGTTCTATCGGCTTTGGATTTGGATCACCAACGGATGAGGCCCTCAAATAGCTCCAATACCATGTAGGAATTTACAGGGTAAGTTCCTCAGATAGAACACCAAAGGACACCACTCATACATCAATACACCAATATTCTTGAGGTGGTTAAAACCCTCAAAGAGGGAAATAGTCCACGGCGTGAGCCAATGTGGCCACTTCAAGCAATTTATTAATAAAAGAAAGAAAATTTACATAAGCTTCTCTCCTGAATGTTTACCCTAAAAATGAACCTCCATCCTCTTTAAATAGATATCGTGGACCAATCGGGTGTTAAGCCACAAATCAAGTGTCGGTGATTCCGAGGAGAAAAAGAACCATCAAATCACTTAATGTCTAGAATATATCGTGACCATCAGATTCTAAGTTACAAAGGTACATAGTAAAGAAACACACTTTACCTAACTCTACACTAAACCAAGTTATACTTAATTATTTCCTATGTGTCAGAATATCCTAACAGCAGTTGGGACCAAACTTCATCCTGGTATTCAATTTCCACATATTCTGGGAAGGGTTGGGAGATGTTCATATACACACATATTTTGGCATAGGATGAAAATATTCGGCATTTAGTGATCTACGATACTTGCACAAAGTTTCCAATAGTATTGTCGATCGATTCTAAGATTTCTATCTCCCATAAATCATCAGGCAATGAATAGATCCACAACCAGATCGGTGCTAGCAAGAAATATTCTTTCTCCAATTTATAACATGGCTCCCAATGTCCCATGAATAGCCTCACACTATTCATGAAATATGGCCCATTATCCATAACTCTTCTCTTGTCTTCCAAATATTCAAAGATCATAGTGAAGAATCCTTTTGCTCTTAGGCGAAGATTGATTAAAGCTCTTGGCTGCCATGTTATCTAGATTCATAGGAGGATATCTACCTCCTTAGGCCAAATACCTATGAATTTGCAGATTATTGCATGATCTTGCATGCATTACCAAGATTGTTCTTGCTAATGATTAGGGATCACTACTTGAGGGTTTTTGGCCACCTTCGGGAGGCAATGACCACACATTCTAGACTTCCAATGTGCTCCCAATGTTGATGAATCCGGTGATTGTCCTTTCTATTTCCTTGCTCTAGTAGATGGGTCGAAAGTCGTATGCATGATCTCTAGTCACTATATTCTTGAAGGAGGGAGCCATCCCCCCTCCCCTAAGGGGAGCTTCCATGTGCCCAATCAATCTGCAGCTGACTCTGAAGCAACCTGCAACTTCAGTGGGCTAGAAGAAAATAGATCTAACAACAAAGAGTCAAGAATAGCCTTGAAAACCTAAAAATTAAAAACCCTCGTAGAGGTCTTCCCTTTTAATAGATTTTTTCATATCCCTATATTATTGGAAACCCATGATATTACATATTATAAAAGTGAGGGAAAATGTGTGTAACCATAAACTCCATAAATAAAACTAGTCCCCAAAAATAGGACTAAAGTCTCAAAGTGTTAAGGTTTCGAAGAATAGAACTAGAGTCTCTAAGGGAAGTGTGCACTTAACTAGGAAGAAAATATAATCAAGAAAGTGAACTCTATATTCCATGTCATTTCCACATGTCATGTTATGAACCTCGCGCCTTAAAAATGATAAAAAAACCAGTAATTATAGTTCTCTTCAAGGGGTAGATCTCCTTTTACATTGAATACAATGTAGAAGACAAGATTTGATGGTCCCGAGACTAGGACTCCTTTGTGTGTGTGTATATGTTTATAAAACCTTCACCTAGAAAACAAGATTACACTTTTTTAGTATTAATTTGAATTTTCATTATACATATAAGTGTAACTCCATTCTTTTATCTTTAACTATTTCACATATCTCATATGTATTTTTCTTTATAATTTGTATTGAACTCTTATATCTCTTGATGTTTTTACACCTTAAGTCATATATATAACAAACCCAAATTGCATTTATTTATTACATATGGGATATAGGTTTGGCATCAGTATAACATAATTTGATATCCAAAAAGGTTTAGAACTTAATCCAATATACAACTTTATTTACATATAATATGGGCATTATAACTTATTGATAATTATCTATTGTACACACTTAGTAAACATATAACTTGCATCATATTAGTTTATGGTTTCATTTGAGGAGTCCCTCAACTTATTACTTTGACTTCGTGGAACTTAACACTATGTATAATGTGAATGGTCTTAATACATCACATGTGGTATTAACCTGATACTTGGACTACTATACATTTATATTATGTTTTAATCATAAATATCACTACTTCTGGAGTATTCCATTATAGAGTAGGAATTCTTATCTCTATGCCACTTATTACACTTGTCACCTAACTACAATCGATGATGAAAATTGTATGAAGTTGAATCAATGGTTGATATGCTTTTAGGGTTTTGTCCATGGTTTAGTGACCTTGTTGGTTCTTAATAACGCCATATTCATTTTAATTTGACTTTTCCCAACTATGATACTCTTCTGCTAGGGTTTTGATAACATTCCTCCACGATACAGTTTCATTTTACATGGTATATTTATAACAAGTGTTTTGAAATTCAACATTTGTTGGTTTAATCCATACCATGTGTCGTTCAAGGGTTGTTGACTATGTTTACTTTTCAAGTTAGCATGGTTTCTACTCGTAGTATGTTAATGCTCTCGCAGTGGTAAGATATTTAAATACTCTATTACAGAGTTCTCCGCCGCACAAATTTTTTTTTTGCACAATATTACTTGCTTATTATGAGTAAATATATTTTTAATGCTGGAGTTATTTTTCTTATATTTCCTCTAGGTTGGTGGAGGCCTTCCTTAACTTTGGAAAGGGAAAACCATTTTCCCACATTGTTTTTTGAGGAATTACATATTCCTCTATCGTATCTATCAATAGGTATTTGACTAAAAATGAATTTTCTGTACAATATTTGACAAGATTTGTTCTACAGTTGTCAAATATTTAAAAACAAAAAGTTTAGTTAGAATTCATTGTAGGATTTCCATGGGTTTTCCCTTAGATTTTAAAGTAATTCCATTCCTTGTTGTTTTATTATAGTCAAACCCGTTTTAATGAATGTATTCAGGTTTACTTTTCGGTTATTGGTAACAAACCAAGGACCCAATTCCAAGATTTTCTTTTCTATTTCTCTTCTCATTTGTCATTCCTATTGGGAAAAATACTGAGACAGGGGGTGAATCAATATTTTCAAATCAATAGCTATTTACATTTCATATTCATATTTCTATACGTGACTTTACTAAAAGGAACCCACGTGTGTACGCGACTATTCTTAAGACAACTAATGTACATCTAGTGAACTTATGATTCAATTAATTAATCATATGTTGGTCTTCATCCAGTGCATCAGTACTTTATTAAACATTAGATAAATAGTAACCATGTGCTATAAGATCAAAATAAACCATCACGGATAAGCAACACACATGAACACTAGGATTTAAGGTGGAAACCCAATGCGGAAAAAAACTACCTGCTACTATCTTCTCTGTCTTCCTTTTAATATAAAGAAAACATTTTTACAATCTTGTACTAGTGCAGAGTTATACCAGTATAAAGGCACCCACCTGCAGAAGGCTACAACCTTCTCTCGTTCTTCAACTCCTACTGGAAGGGAGCTCCAACCCCCTGATATGATTACCAGCTACTACTAGCAAGAAGCATCGACTTCCTCACTAAAGGCTCCAACCCTCAACAATGTTCATGGACCATGTTTCATCAAATTTTCAGAATGGATCCAATATTAGTACGTATGCTCAATCATCATTGAAATACAATCATTAATCTCTAACACACAGAATCAACCAATCACTAAAACCCAAACAGCTAACACTTAATAAAAGATCAACTAATCAACTGGAATAGTTAGATCAATCTAACCAGTACGCAAAACTGAACTCAAAGTACTGCATCAATACACATAGTTAATTGCAACCCTGATCATTCATTTTCCAAAATGTATACGCTACTTTACTTTAGAATTAGACTACTGGTTAACTTTAGAACAAATCAGCTGTGCGTTACTTAGATTATGTACATGTATTTTCATAAGGGTCCTCCTTACTTGACCAATCACCTTCGATCCTTATTTGGCTTTTCCTTTTGTCAAGTGCTTCAATCTGCACTATTGATCTCACTTCTCCAGATCCAACGGATATCACGTCATCCGCTCACCAACTAACTTGGACGATCTCCACCGTCGATGTGACCCGTCCAATCGAACAACTGTCACGCAATCTCACGTAGATTCTTGCACGACTGATATCAAGTCGAGAGCACGCGAGAAAAGTAGTTTTCTTGTGCTACGTGTCACCCACTTAGGCTAATCATGTGAAATTTTGGAATACCGTTTACCACCTTTAGGGTGTGAGAGATACCACTTCCCACTTATCGAATATTACCACATGCTTAATTCACAATCTTAATAAAGATGCTTAAGGAAAGTTTAACACTTAAGCTCAATTTTAATCATTAATATTAATCGACTGTGATATTCAATAAAATGTATGAACAGAGAAAAATACCTGAATAGGGTCCAGAAAGCCAATACACAGCTACAAATGAATTTCTACACCAGAACATTGTGTCACACCACACTTCAATCAATTATTCAACAAAATGGAAATTACAGAGCCTTGGCCCTCTTGGCTCGATTACAACAGTTTTTCTGACCTCTGTTCAATCTCAAACCCTATCTCTGTCACTCAAACTCTCACTTACTCACTCCGTTCTTGATCATATAATCTCTCTGTCATTACATTCTCTCCTCTTTTATGAATCAAATCCTATCCTAACTGCATTGTAAACTCAATCTCTGTTTTTATCAATTCAACCATTAAATCCCTATTCTCAAGCTCTGATACAGACCTATACTAACAACTTATCTCCTATTCTAAAAATAATAAAACATTCTAATTATTACAATAATTGGAGTAAAGATAATTTCGAGAGATCCAACCCTCTCTACTAAGAATTGATTTTGACCACTCAGGTCAATGAAATTCATCTCTTGTTAGCCACAACATGTGAACATATAATCACATTGCTACCTAAGTTTGGATGCTCTTGCATCAATTAGGTCCCAAAGCTTTATTAGAAGGGGGAGCACAAAATAATTCTTTGAATTATGCAAAATAAACTTCCCTCATGAGAACCTCATTCTGATCTTTTGTAACCAATTTTGAGATACATTGTATAACCCTAGATATCATGGTCTTACTCCTTTCCACACTTGGTTTTGTGAACAATGTTTGGAAATAGGTGATTAATTCTTATGAAATTTCATCATGATCGACAAGTCATTTACCTTCTGCACCATTGACAGATAAGACCCGGTTGGTATGCTAATATTTCAACATTGTCTTGTGGAAGAACTTCGTATTGAACTTGCCTTCTTTGAGCCACTGAATCCTTGATTTTTGTCACCACATCATTTCATCCTTCTTCTGTCTTTGATCCAATTAATTAAGGACCTGACCCTCCTGTGACACAAGGACGTCTTTTCATCCTTCTAAGATGATTCTTTGTTGGATATGCCACATTTCAGCCTCAAGTGCCCATTTTTCTTTGTCGATATTTCCGAAATCAGAAAGGTTCTAATCTTTAATACATTTCTTGAGATCTTTCAGATTCAACTAAAAAGTTTCCATATGAGTTTTCACTGAGACCGAGATATTTTTCCACCACTCCTCTAGCTTTGGAATAAATTTAGGTCTTTCTAACTAGAAAGCTTCAAAGTGAAAAGCCCCAATTCTTGGTGCCATTCGTAGATCTATTTCCAACCAAATGTGCCAGTGGTGTGAGCTCAGATAGGAGAGAATAGAGGTCTGAAGATAGAGATCTTGTTGAAGAATATTGTATGAAATGAGGAAGTGATCCAATTGCGAGGCTATCTGGTGCTTTCCTCCTCAAGGATTGTTCCAAGTGAAGTTGTCATTAATAAATTCTATATCAGCAACTTGTAAGTCCTGAATAACTTCCAAGAAAGATTGGGAAATGAGATCAAGCCTGTGGATTCCACCTTCATTTCTCCCAAATGTTTTATCATATTGAAGTGACCCTCTAGAATTTAGCCACCCTCTCTCAGGATTTCCTTTACCTTTTGCAAACTATTAAGAAAGCACAAATTTTCACCCAGGAGAGTCGAGCCATAAACTCCTGTCAACCAAACCTTCGCTGTGGAGCTAATAAATTTAAATTGTCTTGTAAGAGAGTTGGGGAAGGAAAACCAACACCTAAACAATATAGATATGGTGTCCCAAAGTATCCATAAACCTCCCGCACTACCTTTGGCATCCATTTCCATACAATCCAATGAGGGAAAACTTATTCTCATGATTTTGATGACCTTTTCTTGCATATTCTTGGTTTTCTATAACATAATTATATCCATTTTTTTCCTGATTGATTCAGTCTCTAAGGTACCTCAACTTACCTTTCAAGTTGAGGCCCCTTATATTCCAAGAGACTACTTTCATTGAGAAGGGGAAATGGAGCACTGGTAGTATTTCATGAGTACATTAGTTTGTCTTGAGTTGACTAAGATCACCCCGACTTATCAAATCACTTCATTGGGTGGTTTTCTTCCTTTGTTTCTCCTTTTGAACCCTGAACTAGATTCCCATGCTGAGAGGACGCCTCCTTATCTTGGATCACCAAGATTGACTTATGAGAGGGTTCCAAGGATGCTTGATGTTGTTCCCATTCTTTATAGATCCGGTGAAATTGATCGGTTGTTCTTGTGGTATATCATCAGAGCTGACCTTTGCCCAATTTTGCAGAAAAGTTACCAGAATCCTTTCATCATAGTTGAGATGATCCATTTTTAATTCGTTCTCTAAGGAATGTTGAGCTTGGGTTAGAACCCATTGGATTTACTTATCGATTGAAAGGCCCACTGGAGATTTCCTTTTACTTGGCTATTTTTTTTTAGGGTTTTCAGAACCCGTTTCCACTTCAATTGCTTGCTGGGCTTGGTATGCAGTTTCTGATCCTTTTATTTTTATTTTTGTTCTCTATTGGTTCTGTTAGCAGGGTGAATCAATTACCTATTGGATGATCTGAGGATGTCGATGGGGAAGGTGACGAAGCAGGGCTAGAAGGACCTCGGATCATCGAAGTACGCCAACTTAGAACCTCCTGAAATACACTTGGAGGAGGACATTTTAGCTGGGCTAGAGTCTCCTTAGGCTATTGCAGACAATCTTGGAAAAAGTTTCCATATTCATGGCAGATCTGACATTTAAATGGGACATGATTGTAATCCATCGGTTGTAGGAATTTAGAGGGTAAATTCCTTAGATAGAGTACCAAAGGACACTGCTCACAAACAGGTCAAAGATCAATACACCAATATTCTTGACGTGGTTAAAACCCTCAAAGAGGGAAATAGTCCACTACTTGAACCAATGTGGCCACTTTAGGAAATTTATTAATAAAAGAAAGAAAATTTGCATAAGCTTCTCTCATGAATGGTTACCCTACAAATGACCCTCCATGCTCTTTAAATAGAGATCATGGACCAATCGAATGTTAAACCATAGATCAAGTGTCAATAATACCGAGAAGAGAATGAACCATTAGATCACTTAACGTCTAAAACATATCGTGACTGTCGGATTGTAAGTTAAAAAAGTACATAGTAAAGAAACACACTTTAACTAACTCTACACTAGACTAAATTATACTTGACTATTTCCTATGTGTCAGAATATCCTAACATGCCCCCTTAAGAAAAACTTGGGATAGGATTGAAGGATGTACAAATATGATACAATAGAAGAAGGAAGGAGGCATTAGAGCCTATCCCCCCTTAGTGGCAACTTCTTGAACTCCAACAATAAATTGATGTTTAGTAAACTTCGCCTATGAGAGAGCCTTTGTAAAGATGTCTGCAACTTGATCATCGGTTGAAAAATATTGCACTTCAATAACATGGTCATGAATGAACTTTTTGATGAAGTGCATGTGTAGTTCAATGTGTTTGTTGCACTGATGTTGGACTAGAAGTTTTCATAGTTGAATGGCACTTTGATTATCACACCAAAGTGTAGTCAGATGCTACTGCTGAAAGCCAAACTCTGACAAGATCTGACAAAGCCATAGGGATTCCTTACTAGCTTCTACGACACCATGATACTCTGCTTCTACTGAAGAAAGAGAAATGGAACTTTGTTTCTTACAAGCCCATGTAATAGGTACAAAACCAATAGTGAACACATAACTTGCAATAGACCTTCGATCATCAGGATCACCAACCCAATTAGAATCAATTAAACCAACCAATAGAGGAGATGCTTCTGCTCTGTAATGAATCCCAAACTAAATTGCACCTCAAACATAATGAAGTATACTTTTAGTTGCTTTCCAATGACTTTCTTGGGTGTTTTTCATAAACTGAGCAATAAGGCTAACAACAAAGTAAATGTCAAGACCATTATGGGTCAGATACAAAAGTTTTCCTACAAGTTGACGGTATAATGTAGCATTAGCTTCAGGGGAAGTACAAGTGACTGAAAGTTTAACTCCAGAATGAAAGGGAGAAGGGGCTTGCTTACAGTCTTCCATTTGAAAATGGCGTAGAAAATCACAAGCATACTTGGACTGGGAAAGGGAAATACCTTCCTTGGATTGCAAGACTTGAAGACCAAGAAAATAATGCAAGTGTCCTAAGTCTATCATTTCAAAATTCTTTTTAAAGTTGGACTTTACATGGTTTATAATGTTGGGATCACTACCAGTGAGGATAATATCATGAACATAAAGAACAAGAATGATAAGAGACTTACCCACTTTCTTGGTGTAGACAATATTGTCAAAATGACACCTAGAAAATCTAGTATCTAAAAGAAAGCTATCCATTTTGGCATACCAAGCCCTAGGGGCTTGCTTGAGACCATAAAGGGATTTCTTAAGCCGACATACAAGGCTGGAGTTTGGTTGTACAAAGCTAGGAGGTTGTTCCATATAGATTTATTCATGCAAGTTCCCATGCAAGAAGGAATATTTAACATCCATCTGATGGAATTCCCATTTAAAAGAGGCAGCAAGGGAAAGAACAAGGTAGATAGAGTTCACTTTGGCAATAGGGGAGAAGGTTACAATATATTCAATGCCTTCAACTTGTGAAAAACCCTTAGCCACAAGACGAGCTTTATGCTTATCAACTTTTCCATCTAGTCCAAAATTGGTTCTGTAAACCCATTTGCATGTAACAAGTTTTCATCCCTTTGGAAGAGGAACAAGATCCCATGTATCATTTGCTAATAATTAACGATATTCTTCATTCATAGTTGAGTCCCAATCTGGATGGCCTGAAGCTTCTGCAAAGGTGTCAGGATCATGATTTGTTGAAGCTTGAGCTAGTAAAAAAGAGGCTCTATCGAATTGAGAATGTGCACATCGTTGAACTATAGGATCACCTGCAAGAGCGCCTGCTGCATCCCGAGTAGCACAAACCCATTTTGGAAGCTGAGGAGCTAAAGGAGAATCTTGAGAAGGTGGGGGGAGGATTTTCATCCTCACTGTCATCATCTGAAGATGAAATATTTTCAGAAGTAGAAGGGATAGAGATAGGTGGCACATCCGCCGAACTAGGCTTGTAGGCCAATATATTTTCAGCAAACTTTACATCTCTTCTAATGATAAAATTTTTGGACATAAGTGGAATAAGTCTATATCCTTTGAGTTTCTTCAGAATATCCAACAAAAACACATTTTTATCTCTTAGGTTCTAAAACTTTATGTTTCTCATCGGGAATATGGGCCCATGCTTTACTTCCAAAAACACGAAAGTGACTTACATCTCGTTTAATTTAGCTCCATGCTTCTTCTAGAGTGATATTATTTAAAACCTTAGTAGGAGTGCCATTTACTATGTAATTTGAATAGATAATTGATTCTGCCAAAAAATTAAGAGTAAGTCCTTTAGATTGAAGCATACAATTAGCCATTTCCTTTAAGGTGCGATTCTTCCTTTCAGCTACAGCATTTTGTTGTGGAGTATATGGAACAATATGTTGCATTTGAATTCCATGCTTAGTGCAAAAGTTGATGAATTTGTTGCTAACATATTCTCTGCCATTATCAGATCTTAGCTTAAGAATTTGATGTCTAGATTGTTTCTCAACAAAGGCCTTAAAGGCCAAGAACATGTTAAATACTTCGCACTTGATTTTTAAGAAGTATACCCAAGTGCATCTAGAGAAATCATCAATGAAAGTTAAGAAATACTTGTAGCCAGAGAATGAAACAATTAGTAGTGGACCACATAAATCACTATGCAAAAGTTGTAAAGGGGCTGAGGCATGCAAAGAGGCAATTTTTTCAAAACTATCCCAATGATGTTTTCTGAGTACACATCCAGAACAAACATCATCTCTGTAAGATACCATAAGAAGACCTGTCACCATATTTTCTTTACATAGATTTTGAAGGGAGTGATAGTTTAAGTGACCAAATCGGTCATGCTAAAGTTTGATCACTTCATCATTATGAGCAACAAATAAAGAGGGAAGAGTTGATGAACCAAAGTTGTTAAACTTATAGAACCTTGTAGAATCATCAACAATGCTAGTAGCTAAAATCTGTCTAGGATCTCTTAGGTCCTTAATTACAACATCGTGAGGTGAAAATTCAATGATTTTACCTTCACTTGAATGAGTTATCTAATATACATATAGAAGGTTGTAGGATAAGGTTGGAACACATAATACATCATTAAATTGACCATTGTCTAGATGAATAGTTCCAATCCCTACAACACTAAGAGATCTATCATCACCAACATATATATTTTTGGTGTTACAATCATTTAAAGAAGAAAAGATGGCTTTGTTTTTGGTCATGTGATAAGAAGCTCTAGAATCAATAAACCACTTATGAGAATGAGAAGAAGAATATACATTTAGTGCATAACCAGACCAAGATACTTGACAACCACATGAATAAAGAACTATTCCTGAAGAGAAATTTGAAGTTGAAGAATGCTCCAAATGGATGTTATGTTTCTTCATTGCTGATTCCAAGGCTTCCATCTTCTTAAAACATTGATTCTAAGTGGCCACCTCGATAACAAAAGTTGCAATTTTTATCAATCTTCTTCCCTTTGTTTTTATTTTCTTTATCATTTTGTTGAATAGATTTTTCATTTTGAGACTGAAATGGTTGACCGTTGTTTGGTTTAGGACCATTCTTTTTAGAATATTGCTTCTTAGGATTCTTTGAATTTGGTTGTTGCTGGGCGGCTAAGGATTTCTTAGAAGAGTTTCCAAGATTAAGAAGACCAAGATGTAAGAGTTTTTCTTGTTATCTTATTAAAGAATCTCAAAAGGCATCCAAAGAGGGGGACTTGTGGTCTTGTGCTTAAGAAATAAAGGCTTCTCTAGTAGAATGGAAGGTGGAAACAAACACAGAGTAAGCTGGTCCCAACTTAGTAAGAACTGAATAGATAAGGATGCCATCTTCTTTCTTAACCTTAACACCTTCTAAGAGAAGTCTAAGGGTCTCAAACTTGGACAAAAAAGCTTCAATGGAAAAAAAATTATTGGGGTCCAATGTAAAACTCATTTTCGAGTTGATGGGATTTAATTTTATTTTCAACTCCAAAAACTTATGTGAGATGTTTCATTGATTCATTAGGGGTATCAAGTTCTGCGATATGAAATCTACAGTCTGGAGAAATAGACGTCCCTATCAACCCACGTGCCTGATCTTGCCTATTTTCACATTTCGCTGCCTTATCTTCATCTTCAGGTTTAGATTCTTAGCCTGAGGTTATTCTATAAAGACCTTTACTTCTAAGTAAATCCACAATGTAGGACCACCATTGGAAGTAGTTGGTGCTGTCAAGAATAAATTGGCATGAAATTTCCATTTTAACAGAAAATGAAGTTGTATATGCTGAAACTAAGTGTTCCAATGGAAAGATCTCAAAAAATTAGGCCAATTAAAAAGAAACGGCTTTGAAAACGGCTTTCGGATGAAGAAGTTATGGCTTTTTGAAGAAAAGTTGTTGAAGATGCCAACGAAGTGCGTGAATGTGCGGAAGTGAATGATACTTTTATATTTAAAAAAAATCCCCTCCCATTTCCAAAATTAATCTAATTAGCTCAATTTAAAAAAAAATTATGTGAACCACTTTTATAAATAAGTGAAAGTCACTTTTACAATGGTACTTTATGAGCTATCCACTAAATTGTAACTTAAATAAAAGATAAAGAGACTTTAGAATTATAAGTGACTCACTTTTTATAATGGGTAAGAACACTTTTACATAAAGTAACTTTAAAACATAAGTTTTATGTGCTTTTTGAAAAAGTAACTTAATAAAAATAAGGATTTGAACCCGAGACTTTTATTCTCATAAAGTAACTTTGGACCAAGTGAGCTAGTTTAAAAAATTAGTAATTTTTGGAAAAGAGGAAGGGTTTTTTTTTCACTGAAGCTTTGGGGTGCATGCTTACTTGAAAAAGCCCTTTTTCCAACAAAACAAAAAACCACACAACCCAACATGGACGTGCAAAAAAAACAAAACCTTGAGCTTGAAGTTAGTTTTTGCCGGAAACTAAATATTTTCCTCAATGTTTCTGATTTTTTGAGATCACACTAAGGCGTGGCGAAAAAGAGCATACACATGAGAAAAATCATTCCTTTCTGTTTCTAATTTGCTCAGATCACACAGAGTTGTGGGGAAAAGAGCATACATAGAAATGAAAGGTATAGATCCGGTAATAAAAAATAGAGAGATAAATAAACCAAAATAAACAGAGAGATAAATAACTAAAATTGCAAATAAAGACTATATACCTCTAGATCTTAAAAATGACGTAGCTAGGGATACTGGAAACCCTTTCGCATGAAATGAAAGGGGTTCCTCACTGGAATAGATGCTCATAACAAAATAGAGCAGTCATCTCGGCTCGAAAGCGGTCATAAATAGTAGATCTAAGAAACGACAGTCAAATGTAGTTCTACCGCCTTCGGATTTGGATCACCAATGGATGCAGCTCTCAAATAGCTCTGATACCATGTAGGGATTTACAGGGTAAGTTCCTCATATAGAGAACCAAAGGACACCGCTCATACATCAATGCACCAATATTCTTGACATGGTTAAAACCTTCAAAGAGGGAAACAGTCCACGGCTTGAGCCAATGCGACCACTTCAGGCAATTTATTAATAAATGAAATAAAATTTACATAAGCTTCTCTCATGAACGGTTACCCTAAAAATGACTCTCCATCCTCTTTAAATAGAGATCATGGACCAATCGGGTGTTAAGCCACGGATCAAGTGTTGGTAATACAGAGGAGAGAATGAACCATCGGATCACTTAATGTCTAGAATATATCGTGACCATCATATTGTAAGTTACAAAAGTACACAATAAAGAAACACACTTTACCTAACTCTACACTAGACCAAGTTATACTTAACTATTTCATATGTGTCAAAATATCCTAACAGTGGTTGGGACCAAACTTCATCCTGGTATTCAATTTCCACATATTCTGGGAATGGTTGGGAGATATTCATATACACACATATTTTGGCATAGGATGAAAATATTTGGCATTTAGTGATCTTCGATACTTGCACAAAGTTTCCAATAGTATTGTCGATCGATTCTAAGATTTCCATCCCCCATAAATCGTCAGCTAATGAATAGATCCACACACAGATCGATGCTAGCAAGAAATATTATTCCTCCAAGTTATAACATGGCTCCCATTGTCACATGAATAGCCTCGCACTATTCATGAAATATGGCCCATTATCCATAACTCTTCTCTTGTCTTCCAAATATTTAGAGATCATAGTGAAGAATGCTTTTGCTCTTAGGCAAATATTGATTAAAGCTCTTGGTTGCCATGTTATCTGGATCCATAGGAGGATGTCTACCTCCTTAGGCAAAATACCCATGAATTTACAGATTATTGCATGATCTTACATGCATTACTGAGATTGTTCTTGCTGATGATTGGGGATCTCTACTTGGGGGTTTTTGGCCACCTTTGGGAGGCAATGACCCCACATTTTGGACTTCCAATGTGCTCCCAATGTTGATGAATCTGCTAATTGTCCTTTCTGTTTCCTTTCTCTAGCAGATGGGCCGAAAGTAGTACGCATGAGCTCCAACCACTATATTCTTGAAGGAGGGGGCCATCCCCCCTCCCCTAAGGGGAGCTTCCATGTGCCCAATCAATCTGCAGTTGACTTTGAAGCAACCTACAACTTCTGTGGGCTAGAAAAAAATAGATCTGACAACAAAGAGTCAAGAATAGCCTTGAGAACCTAAAAATCAGAAACCCTCGCAGATCTCTTCCCTGCTAATAGATTTTTTTCATATCCCTATATTATTAGAAACCCATGATATTACATATTATAAAAGTGAGGGAAAATGTGTGTAACCATAAACTCCATAAATTAAACTAGTCCCCAAAAATAGGACTAAAGTCTCAAAGAGTTAAGGTTTTGAAGAATAGAACTAGAGTCTCTAAGGGAAGTGTGCACTTATCTAGGAAGCAAATATAATCATGAAAGTGAACTCTAGATTCCATGTCATTACCATGTCATTTCCACATGTCATGTTATGAACCTCGCGCCTTAAAAATGATAAGAAACCAATAATTATAGTTCTCTTCAAGGGGAGGACCTCCTTTTACATTGAATACAATGTAGAAGACAAGATTTGATGGTCCTGAGACCGGGACACCTTTGTGTGTGTATAACCTTCACCGGAAAACAATATTACACTTTTTTAATATTAATTCCAATTTTTATTATACATATAAGTGTATCTCCATTCTTTTATCTTTAACTATTTCACATATTCTCATATGTATTTTTCTTTATAATTTTTATTGAACTCTTATATCTCTTGATGTTTTTACAACTTAAGTCATATACATAACAAACCAAGATTGCATTTATTTATTACATATGGGATATAGGTTTAGCATCAGTATAACATAATTTGATATCAAAAAAGGTTTAGAAATTAATCCAATATACAACTTTATTTACATATAATATGGGCATTATAACTTATTGATAATTATCTATTGTACACACGTAGTAAACATATAACTTGCATCATATCAGTTTATGGTTTCCTTTGAGTCCCTCAACTTATTACTTTGACTTCGTGGAACTTAACACTATGTATAATGTGAATTGTCTTAATACATCACATGTGGTATTAACCTGATACTTGGACTACTATACATTTATATTATGTTTTAATCATAAAAATCACCACTTCTGAAGTATTCCATTACAGAGCAGGAATTATTATCTCCGCGCCACGTATTACACTTGTCACCTAACTACAATCGATGATGAAAATTGTATGAAGTTGAATCAATGGTTGATATGATTTTAGGGTTTTATCCATGGTTTAGTGACCTTGTTGGTTCTCAATAAAGCCATATTCATTTTCATTTGATGTTTCCCAACTATGATACTCTGCTTCTAGGGTTTTGATAACATTCCTCCACGATACAGTTTCATTTTACATGGTATATTTATAACAAGTGTTTTGAAATTCAAAATTTGTCAATTTAATCCATACCATGTGTCATTCGAGGGTTGTTGACTATGTTTACTTTTCAAGTTACTCTATTATAAAGTTCTTCGCCGCTCAGTTTTTTTTTGCAGTTGCACAATATTACTTGCTTATTATGAGTAAAAATATTTTTAATGCTAGAGTTATTTTTCTTATATTTCCTACAAGTTGGTGGAGGCCTTCCTTAACTTTGGCAAGGGAAAACCCTTTACCCACATGGTTTGTTGAGGAATTACATATTCCTCTATCATATCTATCCATAGGTATTTGACTAAAAATGAATTTTTTGTACAATATTTGACGAGATTTGTTCTACACTTGGCGAATATTTAAAAACAAAAAGTTTAGTTAGAATTCATTATAGGATTTCCATGTTTTACAAAACTTAGGGTTTTTCCTTTAGATGTTAAAGGAATTACATTCCTTGTTGTTTTACTATAGTCGAGCCCGTTTTAATGAATGTATTCAGGTTTACTTTTTGGTTATTGGTAACAAACCAAAGACCCAATTCCAAGATTTTATTTTCTATTTCTCTTCTCGTTTGTCATTCCCATTGGGAAAATAATTGAGACAGGGGGTGTTTCAATATTTTCAAATCAATAAATTTTTACATTTCATATTCAGATTTCTATACGCGACTTCACTGAAAGGAACCCGCGTGTGTACGTGATTATTCTTAAGACAACTAGCGTACATCTAGTGAACTTATGATTCAATTAATTCATCATATGTTGGTCTTCAACTAGTGCATTAGTACTTTATTAAACATTAGATATAAACAGTAACTATGTGTTGTAAGATCAAAATAAACCATCACGGATAAGAAACACACATGAACACCAAGATTTAAGGTGGAAACCCAATGCGGAAAAAAACCACCTGCTATTGTCTTCTCTATCTTCTTTTTAATATAAAGAAAACATTTTTACAATCTTGTACTAATGCAGACTTATACTAGTATAAAGGCACCCACCTGCAGAAGGCTACCACCTTCACTCATTCTCCAACTCCTACTCGAAGGGAGCTCTAACCCCCTGATATGATTACCAGCTACTACTGGCAGGAAGCATCGACTTCCTCACTAAAGGCTCCAACCCTCAACAATGTTCATGGACCATGTTTCATCAAATTTTCAGACTGGATCGAATATTAATACTTATGCTCAATCATCATTGAAATACAATCATCAATCTCTAACACACAGAATCAACCAATCAGTGAAACCCAAACAACTGACACTTAATAAAAGATCAACTAATCAACTGGAATAGTTAGATCAATGTAACCAGTACGCAAAATTGAAATCTAAGTACTGCATCGATACGCATAATCAATTACAGCCCTGATCATTCATTTTCCAAAATTTATGCGCTACTTTACTTGAGGAAACCCGCGTGCATACGCGCTTTTCTGTAGAGAAATCCGCGTACATATTTTAAAACACTGAAAACCGAAAATTGAAAACTTGACTATTGCAATTCTAAAAAGAATACTAAGTCGTACTCAGATCTATCACAACAATCTGAACTAGTCAAAGAACTATCTTTAATCTTCAATCACAATCAACAAGTAATATTAACATTATTCAATCAATCCATAACCACATTCAAATTCATCATTCAATCATTTCTACTTCAGATATTATCATTTAACCCAAATCAATCATGAGGACATCATTGACAGAAAACAGAGAAGCAACAACATTGATCAAGTTGACCAGTCATTTATAAACAAAAATCCTTAATTTGTACACTCTAATTTGTATAAGCCAACCTATGTGTATACGGGCTTTTCTCGAGACCAACCAGCGTATAGATATGCAAATTTTGACTTAAAATTGTGCAGCTCTTTAGAGCTTTAAAAAGACCCAAATCATAATATTCGGAGATAAAAACATGCATCAGTACTAAGATCTAGTTAATCTATGAGCAAATCATACAATGAAAAGTCATTTCGGGTCTCATGTTCTTGATCCATCATTCTATTCAATAGTGCATAATTATTTCAGATCTAATGGATCTCATCCATCATCAAACTCTCAAGTGCATACTTAGTTTATATCAAGCAAAGAATAAAAAACCCATAACATGCATATTTTCTTTTGATATAACTCTTCATGAGATTTCCATCACTTGCACTTCCCACACACTTTTCTCTTCGTCACCTTATATAGTTTTAACCTTTTTTAATACCATGGGTTAAAACCATAGTTATGCTGATGGTATTATTTGACGGTATCAATATTATTTGTCTCACTCATTACTATGGGCCAATACCATGGTAAGGACCCCTGGTATTTAGAACACCATGGTGCAAAAACCATACACTACTTTGCTTCACTAAACTCGCATGCATACACATCTTGGATTAACAGAACCCGCGTATAGTTCATGAACTTCCAACTTTATCATTCCTATGAACTGCCATGCATTCTGTTACATCTGTAAATACATCATGTTTATAACTGAGTCCTCTAAACTGCCATGCATTCTGTCACATCTGTAAACACATCCCGTCTATACGTTTAACACGTAGATTTTCAACAAGAGACAACTTATCAAGTAGGATTCCATTCATAAAATTGGTTGTCATCAAGGACAACTCATCAGGTAGATTTCCATCAAGGAAAACACTTAATTCATAATGCAAACAATTTCCTATATCAAGATTCTGATTATGATTTGTAAACCTTTGACCCATCATTCTAGTATTCTTTTCCATCATTCTGTCACCTATGAACTGGCCTGTGGATTTATCTAGTGACCATATACTTGTTCTGTTACAAGTGAGTTGCCATCAAGGATAACACATGCATGATAATGCCAACAATCACCCCCTTTGGACTTGATGGCAACCACTTTGGTGTTTGGTCACCACAACCTGTAAATAACATCAAGCCAAGCACCAAGCTACTCTTTAAACACAAAGCTCAAAACATAAAGCTAATCTCCAAACACCAAGCTACTCTCCCCCTTTCACACCAAGGGTAGAGGGCTGACCAATGTTAAATGAAAACTTTCATATTTTAACTTTTGAATATGAACACTAGTCATGCTCCCCCTGAGCACATGTTGAATTCTCTGATCAATCTCCCCCTCAGCACATGTTGAAATCTCTGACATATGTAAAATGAAGTACATGACTCTATGACTCAACTGAGTATGACCTTTCTATCACCAAGGACCCATAATTACTTCAATCACCCAACCAAGTGGGGATATATATTTGACTCAACTAACCAACCAAGTGGGATTATATATTTGACATGATTTCAAAAGTCCATACATGGTTGAATATGAAAATTATTACATCATAGGTCTTTACATGACCTTTACATTAAATGATATACATGATATTTATGACAAAGAACAATTACCTAAACATGATCATGATAGTTAACATCAACTATCATACACCATATATGCTCTACACCATAAGCATCTGTCAACAACATTAAGAACAATAACCTGTATATGTCCATCATCAGTTCGCAAGACAAGACAAATGAGGCTTTGATATCATCAACTTGTAACTAAGTATGCCTCATAAAGATATCAACTCATCCTCTTGACCTTATCAAGATCAACTTGCTCATTTTCTTTAGTAGAAAAGGCCTTAAGAATATGCCATATCACCAAGCAGTAATGTCTATTTCTTCACAAAACTATTCACATCATATTTTTGGAAGCACCATAGTCATCATCCATGACCAAAACATCATCATCAAATCATTGTAGCAAGAATTGCATGTTCTTTCCTCGATATATCAAACATGTATCATCACTAGGGAATTTTCTAACATCCTATATCTGATTAATAAACATATGTGAGAACCATGCCTATCATCATAAAGTAATAAGTATTCATCATTCCTTATCATCATCATTTTGTGACTAAGTAAGCCATGTCTCCAAATATCCATGTCTTCATGAAGCCTACAATAACACCATTCTCTTGGCCAATTTTGTTCATACAGGAAGATATTTTATACCAACATCATTTACCAATATGCAATTTTAAGTAATCGTTCATGTGATCCTTATTTGTACAGTATCCATCATAGAGATAGAAATATGTATCGATCTTCTCTTCAATGTGAAAAGAAAACCATGAGCTCATAGTCATTTGTCAAACTTTCTTGATACCATCAAGAGTGACAATCCTCAAATAATATACCATGTGAGAACTAAGAACTATAGGAATCCTCATCCATAACTACACCATATGAAATTTATGCATCTTTGAAGGCAAGATGACAACAACATAAAAAAAATGAGTGACACTTATCAACATCAAATAATGAAGTTGTGTACTCAAGCTTTGTTATTATCCTTGAACTTATGAATATCACCATGTAAGACTATATGCATCATCAAAAGAATCATCCATAATCTAATCAAAAGCATCAAAACAACTATTTGGCTCCAGCAATATAAGTATCATTTGTGATTTCATCATAGGAAACCTATGACTGCAACATAGTATGATGCATCATTTAAACACTTCAGTAACATACGCATCATCATCATTGATAAGAATCATTATATACCAAGGGCTTATAAAGAAAACATAATGCCAACAATGCATTATTATAAGCATAGAAAATGCTTCCCCTGAACCTGTGCCAACTGTTGACTGTCAGATATCATAATTTCATATATCAGTAAGAATCATCAAGGCATCATCATCAACCAGTTATACATCAAGACATCAACAACTTATGAGGGCCAACAACACTTCTAAATAGCATAAAAAAACTATAATCATCAACCATAAAAATAGAAAAGATAATTAATCATTAACTGAACCATATCAGACCCTTTTCCTGAGTCTGTCCCACTATTTCTTCATCAAACCAACATATACGCGACTGCGTAGTTCCAAACTTGCATATATACGTGACCTGTCTTCATAAGGTCTGTGTATGAAAAGTGGAATACTAAAATTTAATACTTTCAGTTCCCTCTGAGTCCATTTTGACTATACCTAGTCCTAAATCATTTGCTGAAAAATCTATTCCAAGAAGACCATTACCATGATGGTTCTTCATCAGAGACTCCATTTTACTCTTGTCTCCAGTCATGTGATGAGAACATTCACTATCTATGTACCATTTATCTTCATCTTCGAATGATAAGAGAGCAAGACCACAACTTATCTGATATTCCTTTTCTTGCTTATTGTTGGATCCATCTTTTTCAAATTTTCTAATATCAATGGTTTTATTTGGTTGCTTACCATATTGTCTACTGCAACCCATAGACTTGTTCCTACATTCTTTTGTTACATGCCCAAACTTGTTACAAGAATAAAATCGTATATGTTTCATATTCCTTATATAGCAATCAATGCCTTTGTGACCAAACATATTGCAAGAAAAATAATATCCCTTAAAGTTCATGGACGCTGATGATCTTTTTGTGAGACGGTTATTAGTTTGAAACATTCTACTTCTTCACCTAATCGCAACATGTCCAAAATTATGACATATAGAACATTCAACATTATTGCACAGAGGAAAGAATCGATTAACACTTCTATAGTTAGGTGTAAATTATTTTCTCTGAATACTTTCTTTCTTTGGTTGTTGATGGTGTTGACTTCTTATCTCCTTGTTGAGAATTTCATATTTTGCATTAGAATTCCTTGCCTTAGTTTGTGAGTTAGATTCACCTTTAACAGTTTCATGAAAACCAAGACCGGATTTGATGGTAGGAGACCTTTGACTACTAAGAATATTATTCAAAATCTTAGTACTATCTTGAAATCGTAAAAGTTTATCCTTTTCTTCTAATTTACCTTTTAGGATATTTATCTCAACCTAATATTTATTTTCCTTTTCTAGATACTGCTTCTTCACAATTCCTTCAACTTTTCTTCCTTCTTCCACTTGTTGTTTTAATTTGAGAATCTCATTTTCTTGTTCTTCAAATTCTTTAAGTACTTCATTCTACTTATTTGATTTTTCAAGGTCTTCTTTTAGAGAGACGACCTCATCTTCAAGACCTTCATAGTAACTGGTTCTTTCTTTAAGTTCCTCAGTTGTTTTATCCGTTTCATTCACTTGATTTCTCAATGATGTTACTTCATCCTGCAACCTTTGACATTGATCTTCCTTTTCCTTGTAGTACTTCTTTATTCTATTTCCTTCCTCCAACTGAGTTTTTAACCTAGTAACCTCTTCTTTGTAGGTACATTCACTTTTATCAAATAGATCTTGTTGATCTCTAATTTTATATGTGAGCCTTTTAACTTCTACCTCTATTAGATTTCTTTCACTTTCACCCATAAGAGAAAATTAAATTGTTTCACTATCATATTCATTATCTTCAATATTGTGCGAACAGAGAAAGGTATCACCATAGGACCAAAAATCAATACCTGATAATTCTTTTTCTTGTTCATATTCATTTTGAGGTGAGTCTAAATATGAATATTTGCTTCCACCTAATAGCCAATCGTCTCTAACACTATCACTATCTCTTTGAGATGTATTCTTGTTTTGAGGTGCTTTCTTCTTTTTCTTCTTTTCCATTGTCTCGACGAATCTCCTTCATGCGATGAAGCTTCTGCCAAAGAACCTCCTATGATACCAATTTTTGGGAAAAACACTGAGAGGGGGGGTGAATCAATATTTTCAAATCAATAAATTTTTACATTTCATATTCAGATTTCTATACACCACTTTACTGAAAGGAACTCACGTGTGTACGCGACTATTCTTAAGATAACTAACGTACATCCAGTGAACTTATGGTTCGGTTAATTCATCATATGTTGGCATTTAACCAGTGCATCAATAATTTATTAAACGTTAGATAAACAATAACCATGTGCTGTAAGAACAAAGAAACCATCACGCGTAAGAAACACACATGAACACCAGGATTTAAGGTGGAAACCCAATGTGGGAAAACAACCACGTGCTATTGTCATCTCTGTATTCTTTTTAATTTTTACAATTTTGTACTGATGCAGACTTATACCAGTACGCGGGAAACCACCTGCAGAAGGCTACAACCTTTGCTCATTCTCTAGCTCCTACTAGAAGGTAGCTCTAACCCCCTGATCTGATTGACAACTATTACTGGAAGGAAGCTTCAACTTCTCACTAAAGGCTCCAACCCTTAGCAACATCCATGGATCATGTTTCATCAAATTTTCAAATTGGATCCGATATCAATACTTATGCTCAATCATCACTGAAATAAAATCATCAATCTCTGACACACAAAATCAACCAATCACTGAAACCCAAACAACTGACACTTAATCAAATCTCATCTAATCAACTAGAACAATTAGGTCATTGTAACCAGTACACAGAACTGAATTCAGAGTATTGCATCAATAAAAAGAATTAGTTGCAACCCTGATCATTCATTTTCCAAAATAATTATGCTACTTTATTTAAGGCAACCCACATGCATACACGCTTTTTTGTAGAGAAATCTGCCTACAGATCTTAAAATATTGAAAACTAAAAACTTGACTATTGCAATTATGAAAAGTATACTGAGTCATACTTAGATCTACTGCAACACTTTAAACCAATCACAGAACTATCTCTGATCTTCAATCACAATCAACAAGTAATATTAACATTCTTCAATCAATCCATAACCACATTCAGCTTCATCATTCGATCATTTCTACTACGGGCATTATCATTTAACCCAGATAAATCATCAGTACATCATTGACAGACAACAAAGAAGCAACAACAATGATCAGGTTGATCAGTCATTTATAAACAAAAACCCTTACTTTATATACGCTACTTTGTAGAAGCCAACCTGCATGTATGCGTGCTTTTCCTAAGACCAACCAGCATATAGATCTGCAAATTTTGACCTAAAATTGTGCATCACTTCAAAACTTTAGAAAGACCCAGATCATAATATTCAAACATAAAAACATGTGCGAAAATTGAGATCTAGTCTATCTATGAGCAGATCATGCAATGAAAATTCATTTCAGGTCTCATGATCCTGATCCATAATTGTATTCATTAGTGCATAATTATTTTATATCTATTGGATCACATCCATCATCAAATTCTCAAGTGCATACTTAGTTTAGATCAAGAGAAGCATCAAAAACCCATAACATGCATATTTTCTTTTGATCTAACTCTTCATGAGATTTCTATCACTTGCACTTCCCACACACTTTTCTCTTCATCACCTTATATAGTTTTAGCCTTTTTCAATACCACAGGTCAAAACCATAGTTATACTGATGATATTCTGTGATGAGATCAATATTCTTTGTCGTGATCATTACTATCGGCCAATACCATGGTAAGGACCCATGGTATTTAGAATACCATGGTGCAAAAACCATACACTACTTTGCTTCACTAAACTCGCATGCATACACAACTTGGTTTAACAAAACCCACGTATATTTCTTGAAATTCCAAATTTATCATTCATCTGAATTGCCATGCATTCTGTCACATCTGTAAACACATCTTGTTTATAACTGATTCCTATGAACTGCCATGCATTCTATCACATCTATAAACCCATCCTGTTTATACCTTTAACAAGTATATTTTCATCAAGAGACAACTTATCAAGTAGGATTTCATTCATCAAGTATTGAAGAAAATCATAGACCTTGAAACAGTGGAACTTATAGGCATTTTCCTTAAATCTTCATACTTCAGTTTCAAGGGAAAAATCTATGAGCAAACACATGGCGTTGCCATGGGCTCTCCATTATCACCATTGATTGCCAATTTATAATGGAGCACTTTGAACATATGGCCCTTAGGTCCTTCCCCTTTACCCTTGAAGAATGGAAACGATATGTAGATGACATTTTTGCTAAATGGAGCCATGGTCTGGACAAACTTAAGGAATTTTTATCTCATATAAACAACCTCTCTAAACACATAAAATTCACTATTGAAATTGAAAAAGACAACCAGCTCCCCTTCTTAGATGTCCTCCTTACCAAGAAAAATGGAAAACTAAGTCACCAAGTCTTTAGAAAATAGACACACACTGACAAATATCTTCATTCAAACTCCCACCACCATTCGAAACAAAAAATTGGTGTCATCAAAACCCTAGCCACCGGAGCCTTGAGAATCTTTGACCCTGAACATTTAGAGGAAGAACTTAACCATCTCCATGAGGTCTTTGTAAACAATGACTATCAAAAACATATTATCCAAAAGACAGTTAAAGATTCCATAACCAATAAACAGAAAAGAAAATCTCTTGAAAACCCTAGAATCTCCTTACCCTATATTAAGGGAACCACAGATAAAATTGGTAGAGTTCTCGCCAAGCATAACATCATGGTTGCTTTCACTCCCCCCAACACCCTGAGGAACATGCTTGAGTCTGCTAAGGACTCAGTAGACCCAAAAAGTCACAAAGGAGTTTACTCGATTCCCTGTTCATGTGGTAAAGTTTATATAGGTGAAACATGGAGATCCTTTGGAATAAGATTAAAAGAACACATTAATGATATTACAAGAAATAGGTCAGAAAAATCAGGTCTAGGAGAGCACGCATGTTTCTCCTCATATTATATCTGCATGGAACAAGCAAAATTAGTCCACAAGGAAGACCATTATTTAAAAAGAAGGGTGAAAGAGGCAATTGAAATTGAGAAATCCTCCAATAACATGAATATAGATGACGGTCTTAATTTAAGCAGCACCTGGAAACCCTTATTAAATAGAATGAAAAAACATTAATTAATCTATAACAAGTATCTCATTTATATAAC
>APFE031227276.1:215611-248571 GCA_000404065.3 Pinus taeda
TCCTGTTTTGGCCAGTTCTGGATGGTTTTTCAGGTGGAACTTTTGGGGAATGATGTAATTAGTTGACCATGATCTTTTAGGGTGTGAAACAACACTTTTAAGGTTTAAAGAGCCCTAGTTTATTGACATATAAGATTGGGGTTGAAGTGCCCAAATATGTCTATATCACACCCATTCTTTCTAACTTTCCCATTTTCTCTTGCGCTAGTCGAAACATAGTTTTGATTTTATATTGGTCTCATCCATTGTTTTTTTTCAATCAAATTCATTTATTTCTATTTATAAGAAAGGTATAAAACTGATGAATCTTCGGATTTTTTCTTTCTCTTCTTTCAAGTATGGAACGAATCTCAACAAACTCATGAATTTGTTAACTAATTCATCCATAGTAAGTTGTATCAATTTAAACTCATGGAACTTCCTAGCTTTCTCATCAAAATATCTCTCATTTAAGGCTTAATGCATGAAGATGGATTATACTTTTGTGCCAAATGTGGCGATGAAATTTCATGTTTTTACTCTTTTATCCAGTTGAAGCTCTCAAAATTCATATAAGCATTGTGAATTGTTATTTGAAGTAAAAATACAATATATGAAGAATTATGTTGTTGTCCTAATGATATTTAAAAAAAAAAAAAAAACTAGAGTCATATAGTCTCACAATTTTCCATTAAATGTAATACTTGTCCTTACAAATTTTCGCACATCTTAAGAGGTATGTGTGTGTTCACATAACATAACTTAGTCTAAAATGTGTAATTTTATAATAAATATATATATATATATATTATATATATATATATATATATAAAGAGAGAGAGAGAGAGAGAGAGAACCAAGTTTTTCATATTAAAAAATTATTTTTAATGCAAAATTATATTTTTTTATTATTTTTTGAAGTTGATGAAGTAATATTTCAATTGCATTTTGGAGACAAGTGTGTTCGCATAAGATTTTTTCAACTCTTTAAATAAATTGAAAAACCAAGAATACCTTTTCAAAGTGGACTGTCAAACGAAGATAGTGGTTTTTTTTGAATTTTTTTCGTTGCGTATTTTTTATGTTATTGATTTTTTATTCAACCCCTTTGAAATTTTTCAAAAAAAAAATAAAGCATTATGTTTAAAAGAGATTAGATGAAAAATATCATATGAATTTGAAAGTATTAAAATCATATTCCATTAGATATATGATCTTTCATGAATCCAACATGATCAACTTTTCCACTTAAGGACAAATTCTACCCTAAATCTGCTACGGTACAAAATGGGGTTGTAGAGAAATCTGCAGAAAGGGTGCTAAAGTCATGATTTTTAGGACCTCAATCGAGCGTTTGATTCAAAAATTAAAATAGCTCGATCAAAACCTTAATGTGGTTAAATAAAGGCCTCATCTAGCTTTAAATATTGATCTAACCTATAACTCGATCTAGCTTTAAGGATAGATCTAACTTTAAGGCTTGATTCAGCTCGTAGCTCGATCGAGCTTTAATGCTTAATCGAGCCACTTTTTTTAATTCCATGCTTAGGTTGTATTGGCGAGATATTTCAAAAACATGTCTTGATCGAGATCCTAGATAACCTCGGGTTGCATTGTTTAAGCCCTCAAACAACTCAATCGAGGGCTCAAATATTGTTCAATTGAGCATTTAAAATGGCTCGATCAAGCTGTTTTTTTTGACCCAAAACACACCATCTCTTACCAAAACGTTTAACCCAACTCCATGTGCTCACCCTTAAATGCTTCTTTTTGAATTCTTTTCTGAACAATTTCCTAGTTAAATCCTTGCTTCTAATTCTTTTAACCGCTTTGTTTTCTTCCAACCGTAAAGTTGCCTTACGAGTAAAATGATAGATGGCTAGCCTTGCCTTAAGATTACTTGGATAATTGTACAATTCAAAGTATTTAGACATATTAAGGAGCCATGAATCTGCTCCTTCTTTATATTCACCATCGAAATTGGGAGGTCTAATTTTCTTGAACTCACCCTAACTGAGAGGATGATCTCTTTTTTCTAGGTAGGGAAGTGCTGTGACTTGATTTCAGTATGTCATGACCACTAAATTCATCTGTTTGACTGCCAATAGAAGTTATTGAATTTCCTCTGTTTGTGGTACTAATATATTTACTTCTAGGCCTTTGCCTATGAGTCTTTTCATTGACTCTCTCATCCTCCAACTTCTTTGATAGATATCCATTAATCTCTTCTTGCTCTTCTCTAGCTTTGACCACTCTTCTATAATTAGATTTAATATCATCCATATTAGTTTTTAGACTTCTTATCACTTGCAATATTTTATAATCTTGCCTTTCGACATTGTTGGTTCCAACCATAGTCATTCCTAGTTTAGTGTTATGTTCTACCTCTACCCTCAGTGATCCCACAAAAGTTTATCCATTAAACTCTTTAACTATCCTTTACTTCTTTTAATCTTTTCACAATGTATTCATAACATATGTAATGGTTTCAGTGTCAAGACCTAGAAGTGGCCCAATAGTACAACTACAACTCTGATACCACTTATAAAGACCCTCATATAACCCAACATATTCTTAATAAAATATATATATATATAGATAAAACCTTCTACACCTTTTAATATTAATTCTAATTTTATTTATAATTGGTATTGAACTCTTATATCTCCTGAGGTTTCTTCCCCTTAAGTCATATATATAACAAACCAAGATTTCATTTATTTGTTGCATGTGTGATACAAGTTTGGCATCGATATAGCATCACTCAATATCCAAAAACGTTTAGAACTTAAACCAATCTACATCTTTATTTACATATGTTGTGGGTGCTATAACTTAAATATAATTATCCATTCATATTGTATTCACTCAATAAACATATAACTTGCATCATATCAGTTTATGGTTTCCTTTGAGGAGTCCCTCGACTTATTAATTTGGCTTTGTGGAACTTAAGACTATGTATAATGTGAATGTTCTTAACACCTCACATGTGGTATTAACCTGATACTTGGATATTAAACATTTATATAATATTTTAATCATAAATATCACCACTTTTAGAGTATTTTATTACAGGCGAGAACACTTATCCCCACACCACGTATTACACTTGTCACCTCGATACAATCAATGGTGAAAATGATATGAAGTTGAATCAATGGTTGCTAGGATGTTAGGGATTTTTCCAAGTTTTAATGACTTTTATTGAATTTAGGCTTCTTTGATCCATATCAATTTAGAGAAGAATTTTCGGCGAAAATCACATAGAGATAATTTTGTCGACGCGTTTCGAACCAACCAGTATAGTTACAAGTTGACTTCTCCTGACTATGTTGCTCTCCAACAAAGAGTTCGATAACATTATTCCCTGACACAATTGCAGTTTACAAGATATACTTATAACATGTGTTTTGACATTCACCATTTGTTGGTTAGTCCATACCATGTTTCGTTTGAGGGTGACTCTATTTACCTGTCAAGGTAGCATGGTTTCTACTAGCAGTATGCCAACGCTATTAACGGGGTAACATATTTAAATACTCTACTACAAAGTTCTATGCCGCTCATTTTTTTCTTTTTGCATTTGCACGATATTACTTTCTTATTATGAGTAACACTATTTTTAATTCCGTAGTTATTTTTATTTTATTTCCTATAGGTTGGTGGAGGCCTTCCTTAAATTTGGAAGGGGAAAACCCTTTTCCTATTCATGGTTTTTCGAGTAGTTACATTTGTCTCTGTCGTATCTATCAACAAATATTTGAGTAAAAACAAATTGTATGCACAATATCTAATAGGATTTATTTTGTAGTTGCCAAATCTATAAAAAAAAGTATAGCTAAAATTCAATGTAGGATTTCCACGTTTCACAAACCTTAGGGTTTTTTTCCTTAGTTGTTAAAGGAATTTCATTCCTTGTTGTTTTCCTTACCGGCAAACCCCTTTTAATAAATGTATTCAGGTTTAATTTTTGGTTATTGGTAACAAATCAAGGATCTAGTTCCAAGATTTTCTTTTCTAGTTCCCTTCTGGTTTGTCATTCTGGCCATTGTAAACAGTATCAGGGTTTTTCTTTCTTGTAGTTAAGGAATTCCTTGCAAAAGGTTTTTTTTTTCCATAGAGTTTTTGAATTTCGTCTATGTTTATCTGAGTGCTATGTATTCTTATGTTATTTGACCTATTCGTGCCATATTATCTTTGCATTTTATAGAATGGTTTTATTCTGTCGTGTTTACACATTATCTAATCAAAAACATTTTCCTTGGAATGCATACTACGATTGAAATAATTCATTGTCGTTACTTTCCAATTAGGGATTTTAGATTAAATAGGATAATATTGCAATTATCATCTCTTATTTAATATATATGGTTGGTACCAGTTGATTAATAAATTTAAAAAAAAGGTTATATTCAGCATAACCGGTTCTTAAATTAGTGAGCAGATAAAACATGTCGGTTACAATTGTCTCTCTGCAAATTCCTTTTATTAATCACTTACATACATTTACATAGTTCTAGTGTATTTTTATTATATTTGTTACAATGTTACACAACTTGTTTTTGTATAACAGAAAATAAACTCTTTAGCGTTCCCCCCTCTTAACTCTTATCAGGTAATCACCTATCTAAGTGTACACCATACCATCATTTTTCTTTCCATTTCCCTCTTATTCAATCTATCTTCATTAGTATACTGTCTCCTTTTCAGGTAAGGTTATAATAGGTTATAATGTTTAGCTACAAGTGTACATGATCGACTATATGAAATTTGGATTTTACTTATTGACCTTCTTTTCATTGGTCGAAAAAATCCTCATTTTGGTTTTATTCCATTACCATAATGTTTATTGAAGAGCTTGAATTACTGCTAACTAGTCTTATTAATGCCTTTCATGGCGAATCTCTATAAAGTTCAGATGTACAGAGAGACATTTTAAAGTCGTGAGCCCTTTTTTTTTCTTGAAATATATGAAATTATTACTTTTGAATATTAGACGTGTTACATCTATTTGTTCAAAGAAGGCTAATATATTCTATTTATTTTCATACACCTTATCTCTTCTAAGTTAATTTTATTTTCTCTTAATTAATTTATGTTTATCTATTTTGTTCCTGTAAAGTAATCATTATTTTTATGTTCATATTGGTACCACTTTCGTGACCTTATCCAAGGTTATAAATTGTTATCCACTCACACCACTAGTTGAACAATTACCCTAATTGGAGTAATTTCGAGTTTTATAATAAATTAATTCATTCCTTTATGCTTTTATAGCACACATGTACTTATTACCTCAGTGGTTATAAATGCAGTACTCCTGCAATTTCTCTTTGCAATATTAATGTATATGTAAACTCTTTTCTAATTCGTTTTTTTTCTTCGTACAATCACATTAGTAATACTTTTTTTTCTTCATATAAGTCCCTTGGGCTCTTTTTCTAAGGCACACATCTATCTCTCAACTAGTTTATAGAAAACCCATTATGGAATTCTTCTCGGTTTTATCTCAAGGTTTATCTATTTGTAATGAAAGAATCTCATAATATTAAGAAAATGGAATCTTACACACTTTAATGCTTATTGCAAACAACTAGATTTTACTAATCAAAAAATTAATTCTTCTACTTTAAATGACTACTGCTCAAGTACTATTCCTTCTAACTCCAATATATTGTACTATGAATGTCTAATTTCTTTGATTTATTTACTTTTCTGTTCACTACTATCACGAGTATAAAGATTCAGAAATAATTCCCTTATTTTTGAAAATACTGCATCCGAGCTACGAGATTTTCTACATGTTATTATTTCTACTTCATACATCAAAATGAAGTTACTCAAATCAAAGAAATTAGGTTTATAGTTTACTCTATAGCTGCTAATTTCAGTACTCTACTCTGAAGTCAAAATATACAATTAAAATAGCTGTCATTCCTCTCTTTCATGAGAACATAAAATTGTTTCATAATTTTGTTTTTAAACTAACATTTTCAAAAAAGCACACAATAAATTATAGAGTTTACAATGAAATAGAAAATTGGAAGCAAACTATTATATATAAAATAAAATAGAGTTAGAGAACACCGACTTGATAATGATTCTAGGAAAATATATGGTTAATTACTTGGTTCCTCCCAACCTTGAGATTGGAAACAATGTTTGTTCCTCTGAGCAAACTAGGCCTGCTATTTCTTTCTATCTATTTTTTTCTTCTTCTCTTCAGTCTCTCCAATTATGCCCTCAGAATAATTAAGAGACAAAAGCCATAAATTCCAAAGGTATTATCCATCTACCACTATTCCAGTGGTTATTAATTGTCTCCACCTCACCAATAGGTGGAAATTAATTAATTGTTCATAATGAGCTCTTGCTTCCTATTTCTGAAGACAACTCCCCGCCTTCTAGGAAACATTAAGTTGGATAATATAACAATTTCAGAATTAAATCTAATCACCCAGATTAGATGCCTAGGAATTTCTAATGGAAAATCATAATTTTTTTCTAATAATATTGCATTCCATTTTCCTCTTTTATCCATATGTACTTTAACCATTAATTTCCCAATTTTTTCTTTTTCATAACATAAAACATAATTACAAATTTACAAAAAAAACCTTTTAGCAACTATTATCAATAAAATTACTGATAATTTAATTGTCTATCTATCTTTTAAAGTATCACAATAAATTTAAACAGTGCCCCACTTAATTGCAACAAAATTCCTTAAGATGAGTGATATCCCATCTCTAGTAAAATAGTTTGGATCGAGATCTTGTCACTAGTTACCTTCTTTAAGAAAGGAACATGGAAGATTGGATGTACACGTGACGATTGAGGAATATCCAATTTGTAAGCCATACTTCCAATCCTTTGTACCCTTTATAGGGGCTATAATACCTTAGTGCTAATTTATTGTCCTTCTTTTGTGGCTTGAAGGAAATTTGTTTATATGGCTATTGTAACATCCCTCATGTTGCCCTTGTTTTGTGATGCTAAAATTGTGAGTGTGTAACGCCAACAGGGAGGCTAGGGATAGTTGAGACATTATGTGTAAACATATCATAAATTCATCTAAAATTTTTGGTGCCTGGCCTGATGGAGGGAACATGGACAATATTTGGGGGGGGGGAAGTGGGGGGCGGGGGTGTGCCTGTTGCATTCCTGTTTTTTACCCATGGTTACACCTATTACATGCCTATTAGGATCCATGAGTAGGTCCATACATAAATGCATTTGATTTCCTTAAACCTACCTTGACTAGTGACCAACCAACACTAACAAGCATTAAAGAGGGAGAGAAGATAAGAGAGAGAGTGGATAAGTGAGGATGGCTTCCTCACCTTCAAAGATAGTAGAAGTGGCATAATAGATCGAGCCACCACCTAACATGTGGAAAATATGTGACTGGACAAGGGAAAATGCCCATGTTTTCTTGATTATGCAACATGATAGGAGGGAAGCACGACATGACATCTTTGGGGAAAAAGGAGACAATCAAAAAAATAATAGAGGGGTTCTTTTGAAGGGAGGAAAGCGGTTGTAAAGGACCAGAGAAGTGAGTTCAGAGAAAATTTGCAGAGAAAGAGCAAGGAGGTGCTGGAGTTAAATTGGAAATTGAAGTGGACATGTCTAATCTTGAATGACTATTGGGAATTTTAGCAAATTCAACCTCCTGGACTAAGCTATGCCGCACCTAGACCCTGGGTGAAGCCTTGTGTTTGAGCTCTGAGAAGTAAGTGAGTCATTGCAGTGCCTTCTTCTAGGGGACAATTGATAGGCCACCTACAAAGTGCACTCCATCTCCTGAGTGTGTGGCTAAGCCATTGATGTTGTTTCTCTAAACAGAAACCCCCTCAAACCTTGGATTTGGCTCAGAGGTGCTCAACTGCAAGAAAGGTTGCAAAGTGACTAGCTTATGGTTGGTTGGAAAGTTGAAGTCTCTCCTTCTAATATAAACTCACTCAGATAATTATAATGGTTTAATGACATTTGATTATGAGTTATGACAATGTTTTTTTTATGTTATTGGCTGATGTGTAATTCTATATGCCTCATGAAGGATTACTTGTAATCACTATATGATCATAGTTGACAATAACTTATTATGTCTTTGGATATATAGAATTCTTTGTATTGATTAATTTTTCTGTCGAACTTAAGATTTGCAGGATATTTTTATATGTCAGAATTTTAATGAATGTTTGGTTAATTATAAGGGTACTCAATTCATGAATGAAGTGGTTAATTTATGAATCATGCACACTTATGCTATTAATGTGATTGAGAATTCTAATCAACCTAATACCTTGAACTTCAATGTTTAATACATGGCTTGTAAATCTCTTGTGTAATCATGCACGCCTTTAAGTTTTCTTGAGGATGTTTGAAGTAATCCTATCTTATTAAAAGAAGTCAACTAACCCCCACAGACAACAAAGTTAGATAATCGAGTATTATTCATTTTTGAAATTGGGGAGTTATCCTATGGAGCCATGTCTTTCTTTTACTCTAGATCTAATGTTTTCTTTTATGCTATGTGCATCAATTATACATTTGTATAGTTACTGGTGTTTTTTTATTATTGAATCCATGTTTAATGATCATGGTTAATCTTAGATCAAAATGACTGAGTCCTATTGCCAACTGCAGGATAACTCTTTAATCCTTCATGTTTGACTCTTGTTGTTCCTAAATCTGACCCTCCTCAAGAAATTGGGCCACCTTTGTGGATTTTCACCTACACATTCTTTCTCTCTTTTTGTATGGCCTTATTCAACTTCTTAGAATCATATTCGACCCATCATTCTGGTATTCTAATTCCATCATTCTGTCACCTCTGAACTGACTTGTGGATTCATCTAGTTACCATATACTTGTTATGTTACAAGTAAGTTGCCATCAAGGACAACACATGCATCATAATGCCAACAATTCCAACTATTGTAAATAGATCATGGTTTTGATTTCCTGTAGCCAAAATATTCTTGGCGAAAGGGTTTTTTTTTTTCATAGAACTTCTGAACTTTGTCTCATGCTTCTGTGAGCGCTATTTCTTCTTATTTTATTTGACCTTTTCGGTCCCATATTATCTTTGCATTTTACATGATGGTTTTATTTTGTTGTATTTACACAACATCTAATTGCAAATATTCTCCTTAGATTATATATTGAGAAAAACTTAAATACTTCAGTATCGTTACTTTAGAAAAATGTTATCTTTAACATAACTGGTTCTTAAATTAGTGAGTAGGCAGAACTTATCAGTTACAATTATCTCTATGTAATTTCCTTTTATTAATTACGTACATACATTTACATAGTTATCATGTATTTTGATTATATTTTTTACAATGTAACACAACTCTTTGTTTCTGTGTTACAGGAAATAAACTCTGTGGTGTTCCTCCCTCTTAACTCTTGTCAGTTAATCACCTAAGTGTAAACCATACCATCATTTTTCTTTCCATTTCCCTCTTGTTCAATCTATCTTGATTACTATACTCTACTTCTTTTTCAGATAAGGTTATAATATTTGGCTACAAGCATATAGGCTCGACTATATGAAATTCAAAATTTACTTTAATGACCTTCTTTTCACAGGGCGATGAACTCCTCATTTTGGTCTTACTCTGTTACCAGAATGCTTATTGAGGAGCTTTGTTGGAATTAATATTAACTAATTTTATTAATACCTTGCATGGAAAGCCTTTATATCGTTAACATGTATAGAGGGACCTTTTAAGGCCGTGAGCCGCTGCCCCTCACCCTTTTTTCTGAAAGATATAATTACTTTTGAAGTTTAGATATGTTATGCCTATTTTTCAAAGAAGATTAATATATTCTATTTATTTTCATACACCTTATCTCTATAAGTTAATTTAATTTAATTTAGTTTATGTTTATTTATTACACTCCTATAATGTAATCATTATTTTTGTTTTCATATTGGCAACACTTTTGTGAACTTATAAAACGTTACAAATTGTTATCCACTCGCATAGCCAACTCAACAATTATCCTAATTGGAGTAATTTCGAGTGTTTCATTCCTTTATGCTTATATAGCACACATGTACTTCTTACCTTAGTGGTTATAAATGTAGTCCTCCTGCAATTTCGCTTTGTGATATTAATGTATATGTAAACTCTTTTCTAATTCTTATTTGTTCTTTGTACGTTCACATTAGTAATATTTTTTTTCTTCATATAAGTCCCTTGGACTCTTTTTCTCAGGCACACATATATTTCTCAACTAGTTTATAGAAAACCTATTACGAAATCTTTTCAGTTTTATCTCAAACGTTATCTATTTGTAAAAACAATTTCACAATCTTAACTTTAAGAAAAAAGAATCTTATAGAATTTCAAGCTTAGTGCAAAAAACTAGATTTTACTAATAAAAGATTAATTCTTCTATTTTCAATGACTGATACTCAAGTACTATTTCTTATAACTCCAATATATTATACTATGAATGTCTAATTTCTTTCTTTTATTTACTTTTTTGTTCACTACTATCAAGAGTATAAAGCTTTGTAAACAATTTCCTTATTTTCTAAAATACTACATATGAACTATGAGATTATCTTTAGGATATTCTTTCTAGTTCATACATCAAAATTAAGATACTCAAATCATAGAAATTAACTTTATGGTTTACTTTGTAACCACTGATATCAATACTCTACTCTATAATCAAAATATACAATTAAAATAGTTGTGATTCCCCTCTTTCACAAGAACATAAAATTGTTTCATAAATTTTGTGTTTGAACTATCCTTTTAAAAAAACACACAGTAAACTATAGAGTTTATAAAGAAATACAAAATTAGAAGAAAATTGTTATACATAAAATAAAATAGAGTTAGAGAACACAAACCCGATAATGATTCTGGGAAAATATATGGTTAATTATTTGGCTCCTCCCAACCTTGACACAACAAACAATGTTTATACTCCCGAGCAAACTAGGCCTACAATTTCTTTTTGTCTATTTTTTTTCTTCTTCTCAGTCTCTCCAATTTTTCTCTCAAAATAATTATGAGACAAAAGCCCAAAATTCTAGAGATATTGTCCATATACCACTCTTTGAGTGGTTATTAATGGCCTCCACCTCACCAACATGTGGTAGATAGTTAGCCACTCTTTAATGAGCTCTTTTTTCCCACTTCCAAAGACAACTCACTATCTTATAGGAAACATTAAATTGACCAATATAATAATTTCAGAATTAGATATAATCACCCATATTAGATTCTTATGAATTTTTTATGGATAATGATTTTTATTTTTTTCTAATTAAATTGAAACATTTTTTCCTCTTTTATCCATGTGTACTTTAACCATTAATTTCCCAGTTTCATCTTTTTGATAACGTAAAATAAAATTACAAGTTTACAACAACAACCTTTCAACAATTATTATTGGTAAAATTACTAATACTTTAATTGTCTATCTATATTTTAAAATAGCACACTAAATTTAAACTTATACACATTTAATTACAACAAAATTCCTTAAGCTGAGGGATATCACATCCTCCCTCACCTAAATTTGACACTATCTCGTTGTCCCACTCAATACTCTCTTTTGGAAACCATTTCAAAATCTAAACCATAGAAGGATAAGCTTCCTTGAAAGCATCCTCCAATTCCCAGGTTGCTTCCTCTTGAGTAAAATGCTTCCATTGAAATTTTAACTATACTACCCCTCTATTTCGAAATGTAACCACCCTCCAATATAGAATACATAGTGGTTCTAATAGGAACCATCCCTTTGGTTTCACTTATACAAAATGCCAATCAATCATTTAAGAATGATCATGGACATACCTTTTAAATAATGAAACATGAAACAAATTATGAATCTTAATGTTGGCGAGTAAGGTTAGTTGGTAAGCAACAAGTCCAACTCTAGCTAACACTTCAAAGGGTCCACAATATCTAGGAGATACCTTAACATAATTGTAAAGTCTGAGTGTACTTTGCTTAGGTTTTACCTTCAGGTATACATGATCTCCCACATTGAATTCTTTTTGAGTTCTCTTCAAGTTTGCATAGCGTTTTTGACGATTTTGGGCCGTTTTCAAATTTTGTTTGACTTATTTGACTATTTTTTCCATTTATCTTAACGTGTATGGACCTAGTATCAATATGTTCTCAATATTATTCCAGCTTAATGGTACTTTGTATATTCTCCCATACATGATTTCAAAATGACTTATTTTTAAAGAGGTTTGATAACCATTGTTCAAGGAAAATTTTCTTAAAGTTTAAAAACATTGGCGAACCTCACTAATCCCTAATATGCAAACTATAAAAATGTTTATTGAAATATTTGTGATTTTTAAGGTAAAATAATTTTATATTCTAAAATTTGGGTGAATCATCTTTTATAAAAATTGGAAATTGGTGAATCTTTTCTGTGGAAAAATCATGGAAAATTAGCCCACTGGGCGAGCATTAGCCCCTAAAATTTTCCATGCCATTGTTGTAGGAAAATTTCACTAGATGCAAATACATCTTTAACATATCCTTTAACATATATCTTTCACATACATCTTTAACATATCCTCTAATATCTATTTGCTCCTTTTCGTTTAACCATAAGTTTGGGGATGATAGGATGTACTAACGTTTAACGTGGTTCCCATGTTTTCAAACAATCCCTTTCAGAATTTGGAGGTAAACTTTGAATTTCTACATGAAATTACAACCTTAGGCACCCCATGAAGTCTAAACATTTCCCTCATAAATATTTCTGCAATGTTTATAGCCTTAAGAGTGGATTTGACTGGAATGAAGTGTGATGTTTTATTGAGATTGTCAACGACAACCATAATGACATCATGTTGTTTTCTACTTCTTGGTAGCCCAATAATAAAATCCATTGAAATGATTTCCCATTTCCACTCTGGAACGAGTAATGGTTGTATTAATCCAACAAGATGTTGATGATATGGCTTGACTCGTTGGCATTCTAGACACGTTGCCACATACTCAGTTGTCTCAATTTTCATATTTGGCTAATAAAAATAATTTCTTAACACAATGATAAGCCTTTTGTAATGTGGATGAACAACTATTGGCCTTTTATGCATCTCATTTAGGACAATTTTTTTCAAATTTATGTCATTTCGTATGTAAATTTTGTCTCTAAAAAACAATAAATATTGGATGTTAATTGAAAAATAAACTTCCTCTTCTCCCAATTCATAAGTTTTTTGTAGCTTTTCTTTAATTTTTAGATATTCTAAATTAGACTTTTCAATTTCTTTGACTCCTTCTATCAAATATGTTGACCAAATGATTGTTGTTTTATTTCCAATTTCATTAAACTTTCTTCTTAAAGCATAAGGTATTTTGTTTTCCTTCCCTTTGATGTGTGTGATATAAAAATCATATGCACTAATAAATGCTAATCATCTTGCTTGCCTAACATTTAAATTAGGTTGATCAAATAGGTATTTGAGACTCACATTATATGTTCTTAAATGGAATTTTTTGCCTATTAGGTAGTGTCTCCACATTTTAAATGCATGAATTATTGTTGCTAATTCCATTCATGAGTAGCATAATTTTCCTCATGTTCTTCTAGTTTTATGGATTCACAACAAACCTTCTTTAGCATCCATACAAACCACAAATTCCTTATTGGGATCAACTAGTTTTAAAATTTAAGCTGTAGTCAAAAGCTCTTTTAGTTTGGTAAAGCTAGCTTGACACTTTTGACTCCATTCAAATTTGATTCCTTTATTTTGTAGAATAGTGATTGAATAAGCAAGTTTAGAGAAACCCTATATGAATCTCCCATAATAGCCTGTGATGCCAATAAAGGATCTAAGTTCTTCTACATTCTTGGGTGATGGGCACTCCACAATTTCTTTTATCTTCTCAAGATCTACAACAATTTCTTCTTCTAATATTACATGTCCTAGATACTGAATTTGATGCTAGCAAAATGAACATTTGCTATATTTAGCATATAATTTATTGTCTCTTATAGTTTGGAGGAACATATTTAGATGTTGATTATGCTCTTCCTTACTCTTTGAATATACTATAATGATGTCTATAAAGACAATTGCAAACTTGTCTAGGAATAGCCTTAGTACACTCTTCATGAGGCACATTAATGTAGCAGGTGCATTGGTTAACCCAAATGGCAGTACTACAAATTCATAGTACCCATAACATGTACGGAAAATTGTCTGATGTATGTCTTCATTCTTAATCCTTATTTGATGATATCCTAACCTTAGATCAATTTTAGAGAATACATAAGCCCCTCTAACTTGATCAAATAAGTAATCTATTCTTGATAATGGGTATTTATTCTTGATAGCCATTTTATTCAACTGTCTATAATCTATACAAAATCTCAATGTTCCGTCTTTCTTTTTCACAAATAACGCAGGTGCTTCCCAAGGAGACACATTTGGTCCTATGTATTTTTTGTCCAATAATTTTTGCAATTGAATGTTCAACTCCATAAATTCAGGAAAACTCATTTTGTATGGGGCCTTGGAAATTGGAACTACACTAGTTATAAGATCAACGGTAAAGTCAATATCCTTCCTTGCAGGAAGCCTTAGTATCTCTTCTAAAAATACATCCTTAAACTGTTCTAGTATAGGATAGTCTTCTAATGATGGGATTTATTATTTATTTTTAGACATATCTTGTACTTGGACAATGAACAATTGGCAACCTTTCCTAAAAAAGTTCTTCATTTGTACAACAAAATTTTTTCTAACAGAAATTTTCCTTGGAATTCCTTCAACCATGAGAGAATTTCCTTCATCATCAACATAGGTAAAGGACTTTTGTAAGCAGTTTAATATTACTTTATGTTCTTCTAACCCATCCATTCCTATAAGAATATCATCATATCCCGGTGGTAAACTATTCATATTGAGGACAATTTGCATTCCATTAAGATCTAAGGTGAAACTCTTATTCAATTACTTTTCTTTTAGTTCCTGTGGCCAACTATACCATCTAGGGCTTATGCTATTTTTCCTTTCTAAGTTTACATTTCTCAACTACAATAAGAGAAACATAACTCAAGATAGATCCTGGATCTATAAGTACAAATGCAATTTTGTCAGAGACATTACCTTCGACTTCAACCATAGTTGGGCGATGATCTGCTTGCCTCCCATCCAGTGCAACGCTGATTTTGGGTATAATACAAGATACACCTTCTATTGTTGATGCTTCCTAAATTTGATTTAACACTATCTTCTTCTTTAATGGATTATGTGGACAGTCTCTCCATAGGTGATTTTCACCACAAACCCAACATTTAATGGGTGGTCTCACTGTGTCATTGAGATTTTTACTTTATATAACAAATCCTCCTTTCTTCCCAATATTTTTCTAATGATTAAGATATTTGTTGTAGTTACCTACTTGTACACTTTAATAAAAGTGGGTTCTTTAAACCCCTTTCTTTTGCTATCAATTTTTTTAGGTTTCTTTGACACCCTGTTTTCGGGAAAACTAGTGTCTTTTCAATCTGCTAGCCCTCCCTCTAGGATTGGCAGCTATCCTAGAAACAAGCAATCAAAGCAATTAGGGATTTCCTCTATGTATGATAGATAAGAGAGAGGCAAAGGAACCAACCTGGATCTTCCGCTTGACTCCTTGCTTGATCTCTCTCCCCCTCGACAGAGCTTGCAACTCCTCTCCTACTTATCTCGCTAAGAGAATACCTGTAGAGACAAAGTAACAAAACACCATCAAAGCATCTCGATCTATTATATCATAAGCATTGCATAATCAGAAATACAATGAACATACAATGGCATTCACAAATAACAACATTCACAAATACACGATTGTATGGAGGAAAACTCAAAGAACTGTATTAAAATAGAAGGGAGAATTACAACCCAACTGTCTGATCCAGCATCATCCTCCCAGCATCAAAGTCCTCTTCACCTCATGAAAAGCAAGATCACACCAACAATATAATGCTCTCTCTCAACCTCAAACTATCAACACTTCCTTGCAAATTACAAAATTCTAGCCTTTAGATCTCTCAAATGAGGGATCCATTTATAGATGTGTGTAAGGGTGTGATTCATCTCTGGGTTTTTGATTAGTGTCATTCCACTTGTTTTTTTTGGTTCCACTTGGAGATTTCTTGGATCTCTTACTCATCCCTGGGCGAATTCAGAGAGGAAAGTGTCATAAGAGAAGTTTCTAGAAGATTCCATGAGCATCCACTTAGCAAACTGTCTCGGACATTTGTCCATCCTCGCTCATTGCACCCTATAGAAGGCCTCTTCAGTATGCATCACACTTGGCTAGTGTAGGAGTCAGTATGCGTCGCACCCTAACAATGGAGCAGTCAGTATGGTCCTGTTTTGGCCAGTTCTGGATGGTTTTTCAGGTGGAACTTTTGGGGAATGATGTAATTAGTTGACCATGATCTTTTAGGGTGTGAAACAACACTTTTAAGGTTTAAAGAGCCCTAGTTTATTGACATATAATATTCGGGTTGAAGTGCCCAAATATATCTATATCACACCCATTCTTTCTAACTTTCCCATTTTCTCTTGCGCTAGTCGAAACATAGTTTTGATTTTATATTGGTCTCATCCATTGTTTTTTTTCAATCAAATTCATTTCTTTCTATTTATAAGAAAGGTATAAAACTAATGAATCTTCGGATTTTTGCTTTCTCTTCTTTCAAGTATGGAACGAATCTCAACAAACTCATGAATTTGTTAACTAATTCATCCATAGTAAGTTGTATCAATTTAAACTCGTGGAACTTCGTAGCTTTCTCATCAAAATATCTCTCATTTAAGGCTTAATGCATGAAGATGGATTATACTTTTGTGCCAAATGTGGCGATGAAATTTCATGTTTTTACTCTTTTATCCAGTTGAAGCCCTCAAAATTCATGAAGCCCTCAAAATTCATATAAGCATTGTGAATTGTTATTTGAAGTAAAAATACCATATATGAAGAATTATGTTGTTGTCCTAATGATATTTAAAAAAAAAAATAGAGTCATATGTCTCAATTTTCATTAAAGTAATACTTTCCCTTGCAATTTTCCCATCTAAGAGGTATGTGTGTGTTACATAACTTCCTTTAGTCAAATTTTGTCATATTAAATGTTGTATATATTATTAATTATAATATATTTATTATATATATATAATATATAATATATATATATATCTATATATATATTATATAGAGAGAGAGAGAGAGAGAGAGAGACGAGAGAGAGAGAGAAGAGAGGAGAACCAAGTTTTCATATTAAAAAATTATTTTTTAATGCAAAATTATATTTTTTATTATTTTTTGAAGTTGACGAAGTAATATTTCAATTGCATTTTGGAGACAAGTGTGTTCGCATAAGATTTTTTCAACTCTTTAAATAAATTGAAAAACCAAGAATACCTTTTCAAAGTGGACTGTCAAACGAAGATAGTGGTATTTTTTGAATTTTTTTCGTTGCGTATTTTTTATGTTATTGATTTTTTATTCAACCCCTTTGAAATTTTTCAAAAAAAAAATAAAGCATTATGTTTAAAAGAGATTAGATGAAAAATATCATATGAATTTGAAAGTATTAAAATCATATTCCATTAGATATATGATCTTTCATGAATCCAACATGATCAACTTTTCCACTTAAGGACAAATTCTACCCTAAATCTGCTACGGTACAAAATGGGGTTGTAGAGAAATCTGCAGAAAGGGTGCTAAAGTCATGATTTTTAGGACCTCAATCGAGCGTTTGATTCAAAAATTAAAATAGCTCGATCAAAACCTTAATGTGGTTAAATAAAGGCCTCATCTAGCTTTAAATATTGATCTAACCTATAACTCGATCTAGCTTTAAGGATAGATCTAACTTTAAGGCTTGATTCAGCTCGTAGCTCGATCGAGCTTTAATGCTTAATCGAGCCACTTTTTTTAATTCCATGCTTAGGTTGTATTGGCGAGATATTTCAAAAACATGTCTTGATCGAGATCCTAGATAACCTCGGGTTGCATTGTTTAAGCCCTCAAACAACTCAATCGAGGGCTCAAATATTGTTCAATTGAGCACTTAAAATGGCTCGATCAAGCTGTTTTTTTTCACCCAAAACACACCATCTCTTACCAAAAAGTTTAACCCAACTCCATGTGCTCACCCTTAAATGCTTCTTTTTGAATTCTTTTCTGAACAATTTCCTAGTTAAATCCTTGCTTCTAATTCTTTTAACCGCTTTGTTTTCTTCCAACCGTAAAGTTGCCTTACGAGTCAAATGATAGATGGCTAGCCTTGCCTTAAGATTACTTGGATAATTGTACAATTCAAAGTATTTAGACATATTAAGGAGCCATGAATCTGCTCCTTCTTTATATTCACCATCGAAATTGGGAGGTCTAATTTTCTTGAACTCACCCTAACTGAGAGGATGATCTCTTTTTTCTAGGTAGGGAAGTGCTGTGACTTGATTTCAGTATGTCTTGACCACTAAATTCATCTGTTTGACTGCCAATAGAAGTTATTGAATTTCCTCTGTTTGTGGTACTAATATATTTACTTCTAGGCCTTTTCCTATGAGTCTTTTCATTGACTCTCTCATCCTCCAACTTCTTTGATAGATATCCATTAATCTCTTCTTGCTCTTCTCTAGCTTTGACCACTCTTCTATAATTAGATTTAATATCATCCATATTAGTTTTTAGACTTCTTATCACTTGCAATATTTTATAATCTTGCCTTTCGACATTGTTGGTTCCACCCATAGTCATTCCTAGTTTAGTGTTATGTTCTACCTCTACCCTCAGTGATCCCACAAAAGTTTATCCATTAAACTCTTTAACTATCCTTTACTTCTTTTAATCTTTTCACAATGTATTCATAACATATGTAATGGTTTCAGTGTCAAGACCTAGAAGTGGCCCAATAGTACAACTACAACTCTGATACCACTTATAAAGACCCTCATATAACCCAACATATTCTTAATAAAATATATATATATATAGATAAAACCTTCTACACCTTTTAATATTAATTCTAATTTTATTTATAATTGGTATTGAACTCTTATATCTCCTGAGGTTTCTTCCCCTTAAGTCATATATATAACAAACCAAGATTTCATTTATTTGTTGCATGTGTGATACAAGTTTGGCATCGATATAGCATCACTCAATATCCAAAAACGTTTAGAACTTAAACCAATCTACATCTTTATTTACATATGTTGTGGGTGCTATAACTTAAATATAATTATCCATTCATATTGTATTCACTCAATAAACATATAACTTGCATCATATCAGTTTATGGTTTCCTTTGAGGAGTCCCTCGACTTATTAATTTGACTTTGTGGAACTTAAGACTATGTATAATGTGAATGTTCTTAACACCTCACATGTGGTATTAACCTGATACTTGGATATTAAACATTTATATAATATTTTAATCATAAATATCACCACTTTTAGAGTATTTTATTACAGGCGAGAACACTTATCCCCACACCACGTATTACACTTGTCACCTCGATACAATCAATGGTGAAAATGATATGAAGTTGAATCAATGGTTGCTAGGATGTTAGGGATTTTTCCAAGTTTTAATGACTTTTATTGAATTTAGGCTTCTTTGATCCATATCAATTTAGAGAAGAATTTTCGGCGAAAATCACATAGAGATAATTTTGTCGACGCGTTTCGAACCAACCAGTATAGTTACAAGTTGACTTCTCCTGACTATGTTGCTCTCCAACAAAGAGTTCGATAACATTATTCCCTGACACAATTGCAGTTTACAAGATATACTTATAGCATGTGTTTTGACATTCACCATTTGTTGGTTAGTCCATACCATGTTTCGTTTGAGGGTGACTCTATTTACCTGTCAAGGTAGCATGGTTTCTACTAGCAGTATGCCAACGCTATTAACGGGGTAACATATTTAAATACTCTACTACAAAGTTCTATGCCACTCATTTTTTTCTTTTTGCATTTGCACGATATTACTTTCTTATTATGAGTAACACTATTTTTAATGCCGTAGTTATTTTTATTTTATTTCCTATAGGTTGGTGGAGGCCTTCCTTAAATTTGGAAGGGGAAAACCCTTTTCCTATTCATGGTTTTTCGAGTAGTTACATTTGTCTTTGTCGTATCTATCAACAAATATTTGAGTAAAAACAAATTGTATGCACAATATCTAATAGGATTTATTTTGTAGTTGCCAAATCTATAAAAAAAAGTATAGCTAAAATTCAATGTAGGATTTCCACGTTTCACAAACCTTAGGGTTTTTTTCCTTAGTTGTTAAAGGAATTTCATTCCTTGTTGTTTTCCTTACCGGCAAACCCCTTTTAATAAATGTATTCAGGTTTAATTTTTGGTTATTGGTAACAAATCAAGGATCTAGTTCCAAGATTTTCTTTTCTAGTTCCCTTCTGGTTTGTCATTCTGGCCATTGTAAACAGTATCAGGGTTTTTCTTTCTTGTAGTTAAGGAATTCCTTGCAAAAGGTTTTTTTTTTCCATAGAGTTTTTGAATTTCGTCTATGTTTATCTGAGTGCTATGTATTCTTATGTTATTTGACCTATTCGTGCCATATTATCTTTGCATTTTATAGAATGGTTTTATTCTGTCGTGTTTACACATTATCTAATCAAAAACATTTTCCTTGGAATGCATACTACGATTGAAATAATTCATTGTCGTTACTTTCCAATTAGGGATTTTAGATTAAATAGGATAATATTGCAATTATCATCTCTTATTTAATATATATGGTTGATACCAGTTGATTAATAAATTAAAAAAAAAGGTTATATTCAGCATAACCGGTTCTTAAATTAGTGAGCAGATAAAACATGTCGGTTACAATTGTCTCTCTGCAAATTCCTTTTATTAATCACTTACATACATTTACATAGTTCTAGTGTATTTTTATTATATTTGTTACAATGTTACACAACTTGTTTTTGTATAACAGAAAATAAACTCTTTAGCGTTCCCCCCTCTTAACTCTTATCAGGTAATCACCTATCTAAGTGTACACCATACCATCATTTTTCTTTCCATTTCCCTCTTATTCAATCTATCTTCATTAGTATACTGTCTCCTTTTCAGGTAAGGTTATAATAGGTTATAATGTTTAGCTACAAGTGTACATGATCGACTATATGAAATTTGGATTTTACTTATTGACCTTCTTTTCACTGGTCGAAAAAATCCTCATTTTGGTTTTATTCCATTACCATAATGTTTATTGAAGAGCTTGAATTACTGCTAACTAGTCTTATTAATGCCTTTCATGGCGAATCTCTATAAAGTTCAGATGTACAGAGAGACATTTTAAAGTCGTGAGCCCTTTTTTTTTCTTGAAATATATGAAATTATTACTTTTGAATATTAGACGTGTTACATCTATTTGTTCAAAGAAGGCTAATATATTCTATTTATTTTCATACACCTTATCTCTTCTAAGTTAATTTTATTTTCTCTTAATTAATTTATGTTTATCTATTTTGTTCCTGTAAAGTAATCATTATTTTTATGTTCATATTGGTACCACTTTCGTGACCTTATCCAAGGTTATAAATTGTTATCCACTCACACCACTAGTTGAACAATTACCCTAATTGGAGTAATTTCGAGTTTTATAATAAATTCATTCATTCCTTTATGCTTTTATAACACACATGTACTTATTACCTCAGTGGTTATAAATGCAGTACTCCTGCAATTTCTCTTTGCAATATTAATGTATATGTAAACTCTTTTCTAATTCGTTTTTTTTCTTCGTACAATCACATTAGTAATACTTTTTTTTCTTCATATAAGTCCCTTGGGCTCTTTTTCTAAGGCACACATCTATCTCTCAACTAGTTTATAGAAAACCCATTACGGAATTCTTCTCGGTTTTATCTCAAGGTTTATCTATTTGTAATGAAAGAATCTCATAATATTAAGAAAATGGAATCTTACACACTTTAATGCTTATTGCAAACAACTAGATTTTACTAATCAAAAAATTAATTCTTCTACTTTAAATGACTACTGCTCAAGTACTATTCCTTCTAACTCCAATATATTGTACTATGAATGTCTAATTTCTTTGATTTATTTACTTTTCTGTTCACTACTATCACGAGTATAAAGATTCAGAAATAATTCCCTTATTTTTGAAAATACTGCATCCGAGCTACGAGATTTTCTACATGTTATTATTTCTACTTCATACATCAAAATGAAGTTACTCAAATCAAAGAAATTAGGTTTATAGTTTACTCTATAGCTGCTAATTTCAGTACTCTACTCTGAAGTCAAAATATACAATTAAAATAGCTGTCATTCCTCTCTTTCATGAGAACATAAAATTGTTTCATAATTTTGTGTTTAAACTAACCTTTTCAAAAAAGCACACAATAAATTATAGAGTTTACAATGAAATAGAAAATTGGAAGCAAACTATTATATATAAAATAAAATAGAGTTAGAGAACACCGACTTGATAATGATTCTAGGAAAATATATGGTTAATTACTTGGTTCCTCCCAACCTTGAGATTGGAAACAATGTTTGTTCCTCTGAGCAAACTAGGCCTGCTATTTCTTTCTATCTATTTTTTTCTTCTTCTCTTCAGTCTCTCCAATTATGCCCTCAGAATAATTAAGAGACAAAAGCCATAAATTCCAAAGGTATTATCCATCTACCACTATTCCAGTGGTTATTAATTGTCTCCACCTCACCAATAGGTGGAAATTAATTAATTGTTCATAATGAGCTCTTGCTTCCTATTTCTGAAGACAACTCCCTGCCTTCTAGGAAACATTAAGTTCGATAATATAACAATTTCAGAATTAAATCTAATCACCCAGATTAGATGCCTAGGAATTTCTAATGGAAAATGATATTTTTTTTCTAATTATATTGCATTCCATTTTCCTCTTTTATCCATATGTACTTTAACCATTAATTTCCCAATTTTTTCTTTTTCATAACATAAAACATAATTACAAATTTACAAAAACAACCTTTTAGCAACTATTATCAATAAAATTACTGATAATTTAATTGTCTATCTATCTTTTAAAGTATCACAATAAATTTAAACAGTGCCCCACTTAATTGCAACAAAATTCCTTAAGATGAGTGATATCCCATCTCTAGTAAAATAGTTTGGATTGAGATCTTGTCACTAGTTACCTTCTTTAAGAAAGGAACATGGAAGATTGGATGTACACGTGAAGATTGAGGAATATCCAATTTGTAAGCCATACTTCCAATCCTTTGTACCCTTTATAGGGGCTATAATACCTTAGTGCTAATTTATTGTCCTTCTTTTGTGGCTTGAAGGAAATTTGTTTATATGGCTATTGTAACATCCCTCATGTTGCCCTTGTTTTGTGATGTTAAAATTGTGAGTGTGTAACGCCAACAGGGAGGCTAGGGATAGTTGAGACATTATGTGTAAACATATCATAAATTAAATTAAAATTATTTGGTGCCTGGCCTGAATGGAGGGACACATGGATCCAATATTTGGGGGCGGGGGGGAAGTGGGGGGCGGGGGTGTGCCTGTTGCATTCCTGTTTTTTACCCATGGTTACACCTATTACATGCCTATTAGGATCCATGAGTAGGTCCATACATAAATGCATTTGATTTCCTTAAACCTACCTTGACTAGTGACCAACCAACACTAACAAGCATTAAAGAGGGAGAGAAGATAAGAGAGAGAGTGGATAAGTGAGGATGGCTTCCTCACCTTCAAAGATAGTAGAAGTGGCATAATAGATCGAGCCACCACCTAACATGTGGAAAATATGTGACTGGACAAGGGAAAATGCCCATGTTTTCTTGATTATGCAACATGATAGGAGGGAAGCACGACATGACATCTTTGGGGAAAAAGGAGACAAACAAAAAAATAATAGAGGGGTTCTTGTGAAGGGAGGAAAGCGGTTGTAAAGGACCAGAGAAGTGAGTTCAGAGAAAATTTGCAGAGAAAGAGCAAGGAGGTGCTGGAGTTAAATTGGAAATTGAAGTGGACATGTCTAATCTTGAATGACTAGTGGGAATTTTGGCAAATTCAACCTCCTGGACTAAGCTATGCCGCACCTAGACCCTGGTTGAAGCCTTGTGTTTGAGCTCTGAGAAGTAATTGAGTCATTGCAGTGCCTTCTTCTAGGGGACAATTGATAGGCCACCTACAAAGTGCACTCCATCTCCTGAGTGTGTGGCTAAGCCATTGATGTTGTTTCTCTAAACAGAAACCCCCTCAAACCTTGGATTTGGCTCAGAGGTGCTCAACTGCAAGAAAGGTTGCAAAGTGACTAGCTTATGGTTGGTTGGAAAGTTGAAGTCTCTCCTTCTAATATAAACTCACTCAGATAATTATAATGGTTTAATGACATTTGATTATGAGTTATGACAATGTTTTTTTTATGTTATTGGCTGATGTGTAATTCTATATGCCTCATGAAGGATTACTTGTAATCACTATATGATCATAGTTGACAATAACTTATTATGTCTTTGGATATATAGAATTCTTTGTATTGATTAATTTTTCTATCGAACTTAAGATTTGCAGGATATTTTTATATGTCAGAATTTTAATGAATGTTTGGTTAATTATAAGGGTACTCAATTCATGAATGAAGTGGTTAATTTATGAATCATGCACACTTATGCTATTAATGTGATTGAGAATTCTAATCAACCTAATACCTTGAACTTCAATGTTTAATACATGGCTTGTAAATCTCTTGTGTAATCATGCACGCCTTTAAGTTTTCTTGAGGATGTTTGAAGTAATCCTATCTTATTAAAAGAAGTCAACTAACCCCCACAGACAACAAAGTTAGATAATCGAGTATTATTCATTTTTGAAATTGGGGAGTTATCCTATGGAGCCATGTCTTTCTTTTACTCTAGATCTAATGTTTTCTTTTATGCTATGTGCATCAATTATACATTTGTATAGTTACTGGTGTTTTTTTATTATTGAATCCATGTTTAATGATCATGGTTAATCTTAGATCAAAATGACTGAGTCCTATTGCCAACTACAGGATAACTCTTTAATCCTTCATGTTTGACTCTTGTTGTTCCTAAATCTGACCCTCCTCAAGAAATTGGGCCACCTTTGTGGATTTTCACCTACACATTCTTTCTCTCTTTTTGTATGGCCTTATTCAACTTCTTAGAATCATATTCGACTCCTTATGGTTTACTCCTGGTCATACGAAAAAGAGAATCAATAAAATAGATTAAAATGAAATTTAAAGAATGAGGAATGAAGTTAATGATATAAGTGACATCATTTAAGGAATGTCCCAGTACATAGAAGTGCATATGTATTATTCTATTATGGTTTTAATTTTATTAATCACATATATAAAAAATAAATCAAAAAACCCCAAGGGATAGCTCAATTGGCTGAGCCCTCATTGTTAAGTACCTTGCCTATTGGGAGGTCACGAGGTGAAATCTCCTCAATGCCCTTGGAGTTAGGCCTGATATATTAAGATGACTTTGATGGATCTATGTGGATTACTTCCAGTGGATGTAGTCACCACTCAGTGAAAACCATGGTTACCTTAAAAAACAAAAAATGAAACAATTAAAACTTTAATATCACTAACTAACACATGTAACTAAAAATAATTACAATAAATTGTCCATAAAAAGGGGAAAAATAAATAATTATAAGATACAAATAAAATGCTTCTCATTTTAATCTATTTAAAGATAGTTGATTTCTTCATATATGTATATTTTGTAATTCATATTATAAAACATATTTGGAAAAAATAAATACAAATAAAATGCGAAAATTAATTCCTCTTGTATAACTAAGAACTAAAAGTCCTAATTTCCTAAAAAAATTATCAAGATATTTTTCATGCACTCATCTAAAATCTATTGCTATGAACGTGAATAATATTTTAAAGTTTGGTTAAAATTATTAATTTCTCAAACATTTCATTAATGAAATTTTGTTGATGGGAATTTCATAAAGTTTTAATGGCTTACATAACTCTACCTCATATTTATGAGGTAATAAAGCAAATGGAAGGTAATTTGTAAAATCATTTTTAGTCTAGCACAACCATCATCTTCCATTAATATTAATTTCCATGCATTGATTTTGGACCTGAAAGGCCTTCCTTTCCCGATCTGATCATAAACTATGGACCCTTCATTAATAAGTTTATTCAAGTTCTAATGAGAATTTAATTTTTAAGTTTTAGAAATTAATGAAATGAAATTTGCCCACTTAAATATGTATTCCAGAATATTGTCGATAAAATAAGAACTATCAAATCGTATAAGGATGGTGAATAATGTAGATGCAAGAATTAAAACCTATAAATAATTTTGTGAGGATTTAAAAATACATATGAATAACATTTGATTAAACGAAGACTTGAAATGAAACATTTATCAAGCCATTCAAATTTCTATTATTTTAATGTGAAAATATTAAAAAATATAAAAATCATTTCTATAAACATTACAGTGTGAATATTTAATGTTTACGCATTGTAAAACATGGACCAAGTTTAGTTTATGACATTTTAAAAAAATTATTTAGATGAAACCTTCTTCGTAATATACAAATAACAAAGGCTTATGATTATTAAACCAAGGTTGTGTTCAAACATTTAATAAAACCATCCAACTAATGCGAGATTCCCCCACTAATCTCACCTATCATCACACATGTGATGGTCATCGGGTTAGAGGAGTGTGTTTGTTTATACACCCTCCAATTATCCACCAGATACGAAACGACGACCGTTCACCTAAAACGATATCAGTGGATGCGGTGCATTGGGTCAAAGAACACCTCAAATTCCCCACTTGATATAAGAGGAACACTGATTTAAAACAACATCAATACCTACACCTTGGATGGAAATTTCAAAGTGTTCACATTCAACAATTAATATAAATATGATTCATTTCACCCAAAATTTCATTTAATCTTGCAAAGGGTTATAAATCGCATAAAATATTTTGGGTTGGTAATTTGTTTAAATACGTTTAAGTACATGAAACTACTGGCGTGAAATGTGTTTTATAACCCAAAGTTTTAATTATAATTAATAGGGATTTACCAGGTTTTAATGCATAATTCAAATCCAAGAAAAACTATTAAAGTCGAGAAAGTAAAGTATGCATTAAAACCTTCGTGAAATGAGGTAAGTGAATTGCATTTACCATAATATATTTAAGGGCCATTATTTAATTAATTAAAGACTAACTTTTATTTCTGTCATGCAGGATATTAATCGCCATGGATTAAGATATGGGAAGATAAATTTGATGGAGAATTATTAAGGGGGAATAATTAAGGCCAGGAGTACGCAAAAGTCATCCATGGTCTTCGAAGAAACAAGATTCGAAAATTAACTTATTTTTCTTTTAATTAAAGAGTTAAGGGAGAATTATGGAAACATTTATAAAAACTTTTTGTATAAAAAAACCTGATTTTTCATTTGAAAAGGAGGCCAATAGCTTTGGAGGGGGAAAAATTATGATTCCTGACGGCCTGACTACACTTTCTACACAAACCTATCATTAGTGCTTTTCTAATATTTCGTTACGTAATTTGAAAACATATTTTTTTAGTTTTAGATTTTTGTTTCGTTTTATGTCATCATACATTGATTTAGTTTGCATAATCTGTTCTCTGTATTGTTTGTATGGTATTATTTTACCTAATTTGTGATCCCTCAAATATCAATATTATCACTCAAAGTTAGGAAATTTGCGCGGTGGATTGTCTAATTAAGAAACACTTGTTGTTGATTGTTTTATTACAACATTTCTCACACATATATGTATTACACCACTGTATGTTGCTTTTGTTCATTTTTATTCTTATATTTTAAAAATTAAGTGTGCTTGAATCCAGATATCCCTTAACAAGCTAGTAGATGACTTAATAACATTGTTTTGTTGCAACAACAAAGGATCTATTTGCTTCAGTGTATTCATATTATTAGAAAATGAACATTTTCTTAAGGCTTGTCAGTGAGAGATAATATTGGAATGTAATAATACATGATATTAAACTATTTCATTCTTTTTCATCATAATGAGTTGTTAGTAAATAAGGATAAAAGTATAACTAACATTTTATTATTTCCCCTTTTTGGCTTTTATTCTTATTCATTTCTAATTTGTGTTCAGTGATTTTCTCATTTCACACTTAAGGTTTTAATTGTAATTTTTAAGCTTTTATTTATTATAAGTTCCATTATCTGAAGCTTAACCACTCTTTCTTTTAACAACACGCTTTCTAGATCATTGACTTAGCCTTATTTATTCGTTGGAATAGAAAATATTTGTGATTATACATTAAACACAGGGAATACCCCCTGAGATAAAGGAATGCCATCCCATCTAACCCGACGCATGATGGTTTTAAGTCCTCAGTGAATATTTTCTAGGTTGTCCTTTGTCGTTGGGACAATATGGGAAACAACATTCTTTTGGAGCCGTTGTTGGCGATTAAAGTGTCTTTATTTCGTTTTCCTTCGAAACTAACAGACGATTAAGTCTGTGACCTGTTGATAACCACGGTTACAATTGCACATGCCATAAAGGGTTTCAAGAAAATTTTTCTTGGTTTAACAAGTTCACCTAACGACTCCTTGGTTTCTTAAATGGATTTTTCGTGTGCTTCTATTTGTAGATGATTTTATCCACTTAATTTTTGTAATATACTAGGTTTCCCAAATGAAATTCTCGAGTTAGATGTGTTAGATACCTACCTGCCTTGCTTCTGAGAATATGAAGATGATGATCGTGTTGAAAATCTCATTGAGTTCCATCGTTGCATTCCCAAGATGGGGGTTTAGCATGGGGATGCACTCATGAAATTGTTTATGATGCCCTTGGAAGGTAACATATGAAAATGGTATATGAGGCTTCCTCCTAGTAGTATTTTATCTTTAAAATATTTTTCATGCAATTTTTTATGAACATTATGGAATTATATATCCCTCTAAAACACTTCTTGACAATTGTTGCTATTTAAATGAACATTGTAATAATTCCAATTTATTGTTTCAAGAAAGTGAACCTTATCTTTATAACAAAGTTGTATGTTGGTTGGACAAATCTAAGGATTCTAATGAAATATGTTTACCCTCCAAACATTTAGCCGAACAATGCATTATGTCTAATTTTGATTGGAAAGATAATCCTGAAGAACCTAATAATATCATGCCCAATGTTGAATCTGGTTCTTTGTTATTTTATTTCCATAATGATTATACTAATAAAGTTTGTGAAGCTAACAATGTTGAGGAAGAAATTATTTCCACAACCACATCAGTAATATACATTCAAGATTATGCAAATCAATCATCAACTTTGGAAGACCTTTCTAACACACATGAATATGTATGTGATAGTATTTTCAGTAGTTGTGATATCAATCCATATAACATTTATGATGATTATTCTAAGTCACCTATATACGATAACTATGATGATGAGATATTAACCTTTGGTCACAATTTTGAAATAAAATATGATATAGATAAATTTTCTGGTTCATAGTCATGGCATAATTATGAATCCTTTGAAACTAATACACATGGAGAAATAATAAGTTTAACATTGTTTCATATTAATGAACCTTTTTATGGGGACTATATTGAGCAATGTACATATTACACGTTAGACCCTATGTCTATTAGTGCGATGAACTTTGTGATCATTATTTTATTTTCAAATTATAATGTGATTAACCCTATGATGAAATTTAATTTCCATGAGGAAGATACACATAAATTCCTACAAACATGTTAATGACATTTCAAGATCTTATTCATTAGAATTTCATACATGGTTACATGATTTCGTCAAAACATGGATGAATGCATATTTTGAAAACTTTTTTTCAAGTTATCAATCAAACATATTTCAAGAAGGACTGGTGAAAGAAATCTTCCCTTATTTCTTTCAGTTTTTGAGCATATCACTATTTTTTATAAGTATGAAGCCCAAAAGAAGGAACCATGTAGCTGGTAAGATATTAAACTGGCTGCATTGGCTTTATGATTTCTTTGAAAAAAAAATCTATTAAAACAAACACGTATATAAGTTATTGTACATAAATAAACCTTTACGACTTTAATTAATTTTGTTAAGTTTAGAATGAATAAACCTGAAATGTTTACATCTTAAGAACCATTAGTGATCATAAGCAGAATGAAATGTGAATATATGATCCTTTAGTATACTCTATATTGATGAGTTTGGAGTATATCTTTAAAGGATTTGTTCATTTATGAGGGTTGAAGGGTAATTATCTTTCAAAAGGGCTTAGACCATATTTATCTAATAGTTTCAACTTCATGATTGAAGCATTTTATTTAACCACATCATTGCACTGCTTACACATAAATATATTGAGGAATTGCAGTAAATTATGAGTACTAAACGTATAAACACAAGGTTTGACCTTCACAAAATCAAATACTAAAACTCTTGTTGTACTAGTTAGTTACAATCATACTCCATGGATGAGACCTTCCCTAATTACCATATTGTTTTGGACTACTTGAAACTAATCATTTTTCGCAATGGGGGATGCATATGAATCTGCTAGGGATATGGAAGCTCATTGGAAACAAAGCGACATTTATGGTCCAAGGTCACCCCAGTGCATAATAATCACATTAATTTATTCAAAATCAAGAATGTTGACATCTCCATTGGGGCTATGGATGTTCGGTAGTAGTAGAGAAACGTCAGTGGTAATGGGTTAAACCCTAGTGCATCATCATTCCATAGTAGGTTAAACAATGAAATAAAATTGAAGCTTATACATTTCATATTTTATGTGAATGAAATGTTGCCATTGTGGCTAATGTGTTGTCCTCGATGGAAACCTACTTTATAAATATGTGAAGATTATGGTAGCAGGATGATTATACAGGATGGTACAAATGTGACAAAGAGAATGAAAAAAGGAATATCAATTTAGAGACAGAGGAATGATAAAGGTGAAGTTTGGGAAAGTATACATGGGTCCTTTGAAGAAAGGCCACGTAGATATGTAGGTATGGTGAAGTAAAGTCACGAACATATTTCACACCATGGTAATTGGAATACCAGGGGTCTTTACCATGATATTGGTCCATAGTATTGAGCACGACAACAAATATTTTATCCTGTCAAAGAATACCATCGACATTACTAAGGGATTGGCCTAAGGTATTAACTAAGGCCTAAGCTATATAAGAAGATGGAGATCAAGTGTTAGAGTGTCTAAGTGATGGGTTATTGATGAATGATTTGATTTGAACCAGGTGTGCACCAAGGGGCATGGAAGAGTATTAGATCTGATAGATCTAAAAGTATAATAGAGACTAATGAATATTCTTGCTTGATCTTTTATGATTATGACTAACAATGATATATCTATGGTGGTAATGATACTCTAATATGAATGTGTGACAATAAGTTTGCGGAGTTTGTGTTGTGGTTGCAACAAAGGAATGCTTTAGTGAATACAAATGTATACACGGTTTTGTCTCTGATATGTTGTGTACATATGCAGATCTTGTTCTAGGTAGTCGCATATGCATTCTATGAAAGTTTAGAATATGTACACAGGTGCCAAGCATGAAAAGTGCATACATACACGGATGCGTTTTGTAAAAGGTGCGTATATCTACTATGCTTTTGTAGTATGAGTTGTTGATGATGTTTGATCAATTCTATTATGTTTGTTGTTGTCTATTGATGAAGTATCTCTTACAATAATTTGTGTTTGACAGTACTGGTTAGGTTGAATTGATTATGGAATTGAATGTTGCCTAGTGATGAAGATACTATGTGGTGATCTATATTTCATTCAGTGATCTGTGATCATTTTAGTATGTGATTCAATGATTGATTTAGTGTGATAGTGGTTCAGACTCAGTTGTTTAGTGTTTTGAGATATGTATGCAAGTCTTCTTTAGGGAAAACACGTACATACACAGCTATGATTCAGAACAATCGCGTACACTTTTTGACATACGTTTGATCAGGGTTTGTAGTGACAACAACTAGTTTCTATGATAAACAAAATATGGTATTGTATTCTTATGAATGGATGTGAATTGATATGCTCTGATATGGAATGATTTGATCTATCTGCATTGGTTGATTAAAATTGATTTGTTGTTTCTGTTGGTTCAGTAATTGAGTGAATTGATATAGTGATTGGTTTCAGAATTATTATTTGGTATTGGGCTTGATGATGGAAGTGGTTCTAGTATAAAAGTATGATGAAAAATGGTGTACAAGTTTGATGTTGTGAGTCACATGGATCTAGTATGAAATACTATGAAACGTGGTCCACATAGGTTCTGAGGGTCAGAGCCTTCAGTGAGGGAGTTAAAGCTTCCTTCGAGTGGTAGCTGGTAAATATGTTCAAGGGGTTGAAGCTCCCTTTCGGTGCTTTCTGGTAAACGAGATCAGGGGGTTAGATCTCCCTTCCAATGGGTGATGGGTAACGAGACAAGGCTGTATCCTTTTGTAGGTGGGTTCCTATGTACAGGTATGAGTCTTCGCGAGTAAAATATTGTAATATGTTTTCCCTTTATAATAAAAGATAAAGACAAAGACGGCATCAATGGTGGTTTTCTACCACATTGAGTTTCCACTTAAAAATCCTGGTGTCCTCATGTGTTTCTTATATGTGATTCTTTATTCTATTTTTACAGCTCATGGTTACTATTTAATTAATGTTTAATGAAATAATGATGCATTGTTTCAAGTAGAAAAAATGATGAAATAAATGAAAATTTAGTTAACTGAATATATGATATTTTTCTTCATCACAGTCGTGTACATACGCTGGTTTACTCAATGACAGTAGCGTACAAAAATATGAATAAGAAATGGAAAGTTGAACTGAGTTTAAAATAATGATTAAACCCCACCTACCCGCTCCCGCCC
>APFE031227276.1:249030-284542 GCA_000404065.3 Pinus taeda
CACACACACACACTCCCCACCCCTTATTATTTTTCCCAACAGCTGGTATTAGAGCAGGTCACTTTAGTTGAAGCTTAACCATTTGGAGTGGATCAAGGATGATGGGGAAGAACAAGATAACTCAAAGGAAGATACCAAAAAAATGTGGTAGTAATAGTTATATATCAGATGCAGTGACCGTTATAAATTTCGGGAAATATTCATCTTTATGAGCACCCCACTTTCTGTTGATAAAAAATGAAGAAGACTTGATCTCCAACTGGAAGGGAGTTGCAACTCCCTAGCTCTTGTACTAGCCAATATGTTCACTAATATGTAGGTGCTGACCTACAGAAGGCTACGACCTTCTTTCTTCTTCCAGGGACCACGTTTCATGAATTTTCAGACCGGATACTCCTGGATCACAACACCAAAATTTGAAGGCCAAGTTTCATCCAATTTTCATACTGGACCCATAAAAAACTTTTTAACTTAAACTGCATCAACCAACATTTAGTTAATATGAATAATCAGATCACTAACACCAGAACGCTGTGCTGAACCCAGAACCCTGCATCATCATTCAGAACCAGCTGTAACCTCAAAAATCATGCATTAGAGTGTATACGCTACTTGACTGAACCCAAACTACATGTATACGCTACTTCCATTAATCAAACCTGCGTATACCTTCAAAACTACTGAAAACATAAACTTTTGAATCAAGTTTGTACCAACCAGCAATATGCTGAATATCTACTGTCAACTTACAGATCTTTACGTAGGCAGGAACAGAGATCACTTCTTCTCACTTATACAATCAATCATCAAATTCCAGCCTCCTTATGCATTCAGTTTTACATTTAGATCTAAGAAGACTTCATTTACAGACAACAATAAAACAACGTAATTTGATTATATAGATCACTCAGATTTGAAAAAGAAGTTTTTCTTTTGTATATGATAGTTGAAAGAACAAAACCTACGTGTATACGCTCTTTGGCTGAGACAAACCTATGTATAGATTTGCAAATATTAACTCAGAACTTTGCTGCAATTCCAGACTTCAGACAAACCTAGATCATGATAGATAACGAATAAAATAGGCGCAAATCATCAGATCTAGTCTCAAACATAACCCTGCAACATAAAATATACTTTAGATAGAAGTATTCCTTAGAATCTTATTGCTTACACACCTAGCCTTATGATCTTCTCCTCTTTATCTAGCTTTAGGCCCTTTGTCAATACCTTGGACCAAATACCTAGGGTCAATACCACAAACCAAATACCTTGGACCAAAACCTTGATTTTCCATCCCATACGTACTTTTCCTTCTATGAAAGTGCGTGTGTATGTATACGCTCTTTTTTATCTGTATTCTCGTGTGTATATGCTACTTGACAAAGTGAACCAATGTATACCTCTCTTTCTTCAACCTTTGGATTCTGATCTGTAATCCTTTTTTGTTAACCTATTGCACTGTGAACTGTCATCTGTGTGAGTTTCCATCAAGGACAACACCTGTATCATAATGCCAACATTATCAGGTATGGGTTTTTTTTCTAATTGTGGTCCATTTCATTTTCTATGTAATAATGATGATAACGAAGATGACAGTGAATCAACTAAACTTTTTCTCATGGGTAAAAGTGAAAGTAAGCATTCTAAAGAGACAACAGATTAAAAAAGGATGGCCCTAGAAGCAAAATAACAAGGAATGTCATAAAAAATGGACAATAAAGGTAGGTTTATGCTAAGTGATGATAACTATCATGAATGTAAAGAAAAGATGTAGTCTAAGTTAATGAATCTAGGATCTAATGTTTGGAATTTAATATGTAATGGTTGCACTAAAATTACTGCATCAAGTGAATAATTACAAAATAATAATGAAACTTTAAATGAAATATTTGGAACGTACCTGTTTCAGCATTAGAGAAGGTTATGCACTATGAAACTGCAAAATAAGTATGGGATAAATTGCAGTTCATTCATGAAGGAAAAACAAAGAAACATGGTTCATCAAAACCAACAGGTAATCATGTTTTTAAAGAAAATGAGTATGTTATGTTAGGTGGAGTCTTTGATTTAGAAGGAGACATGTTAGAGGAATTTCTTAATCTTAGAAGAAAACTGGATCTTGCTTTGAAAATGATTATTAATCTTAAGAATAATATGCAAGCATATGATAATAGGGATAATGCTATAGTAGAATCTAAACAATATTGTGAAGGACTTGAAGCTAAGATTGTCTCTCTAAGAGTAGACCTCGAAAATTCAAACAAGCAAAATGAAGAGCCACTTCAAATATTTGAAGAACAAGAAAATGGGCTAAAGAAAGAGATTATCGAATTGAAGGAAGAATTGGAAGAAGGAAGAAAGGTTGAAGAAGGAATGATGAGGCAATATGAGGTAAAGGGAGAAGAATACCAAAGAATAGAGGTTGAGGTAAACATTCTAAAAGTAAAATTAGAAGAAGAGGATCATTAGGGGAATTTTGAGGTCTAAAATGGGCCTCCTAGAAAAAATGTACAACCAAGGTAAACTTTATAAGGACTAATAGGATTCAAGATGATGATGTCAAACATGGGGGATGATTCACCAATTTTGGAGTAAAAAGTAAAAAGTTTAAAAATAATAAAATAATAAAACTACTTTTTCAACTTGTATTTCAACTTATCTCCCTAATGTTTTACTCAAATTTCTAGCAGGAGTATTTGTTGGATGAACAATTTAATTCCTCATCCAAGGAGTACCCATGTTGCATACTTTCAATGGACCCCACTACATGAAAAATGAGAAATACATGAAAAAACTTGATTGCAATCACATTTTTCATGTATTTCTCATTTTTCATGTAGTCTCATCCATCAAAATTATGCAACATGGGTAATCCTTAGATGAGGAATCAAATTTTGCATCCAACAAGTGTTTGTGCTTGAAATTTGAGTAAACCCATATGGAGATATGTTGAAAATACAAGTTGAAAAAATAGTTTTTTCTCTTTTCCGTTTAAGATTTGATGATGTAATCTAATCTTATTTTATTATTTCCACCATTATTTTTTTGTTTTCTTAGGAGGAACATTTTAGGCCTCAAAATTCCCCTTTGATATTTCAAGATAATACTAAGATTTTGTATAACATCCATAGTAATCAAAGGTCTCCTTTTATTAAATCTAGTCTTGGCTTTCATGAAACTATAAAAGGGGAATCTATTTCATAGAATTGTGCAAGGATCTTAAAGGATACAAAATGTGAAATTCCTGTTAATGAGATAAGAAGTTAGCTAGATTAATATCCAAGGAATATGAATTGCGAAAAGGAATCATATGCTCCAAATAATAGAAACATTAATCAATTCTCTCCTCTAATCAATAATGTTAAATGCTATGTTGGTTAAAATTGAGGTTTATGAACTTAGATTAATGAGGAGAATTGTCAGAAAATGATCTGCGTTCTAGGGTTTATGCGAGCTCCACGATGTCCACCAGGTGCCTTTGGTTCTGGCCTTCGGGGCCCTGCCCGACATGGCAGATCTGCTTCAGCAACCTCGCGCCCGATCCTTCAAGGATATGGTCTCTAGATGATTGCTATACTAAGCTTCATTGTTCATGAAGCTTTCCTCCAGCTTTGCCTTCTGTACACCACTAGGAGGAAGCTTTGACATAGAAGAAAATACACATCCACAACAAATCGATCTACCAAAAAGGAATGAAGACACAATGAAAAGATCAACTAAGGATACTCGGGCAGACAAGGGAAAGACCACAGATACATCCTTCCCTGCCAATGACAATCCTTCACAATCTCAAGAGAAACCGCAAGATTAGGGAAAAAAGACCAAGAATAATTGTAATCCCAAAGCTAAGAAAATACCATAACTAGAAATCTAGAACCCCGGGGTAACTGAATATAGAGAATACGTGCAGGAACATGTAGTTATATGCAAGTTCACAGGAATATGGCCAATTGAAAGAGCCCAACTGGTGGATTCTGAGCAAATGGAAACCCAAAGGGGAGATCAGACTTCAGCTTGGATCCAAAGGATTTTTCATTGTCATATTTGACCTCCTAGAGGGCAGAGACAAAATTTTTGAAGGAGGACCCTATTTCGACAATTAAACTGGTTTATACATGAGATTATAGAGGGAGAATTTCACACCAAAAAAAGAGGATTTCACTAGGGTTCTAGTATGGGTACGCCTCTACTCCTTAACTACTTATTATTGGGCTCCTTCAGTCTTAAAAGGTATAGGAGACCAACTGAGGGAGTACATAAAATTTTTTGAAGGCACCAGAATGGGTCACTATGTTTCTTATGCCCGAATCTATGTATATATAAACGTATCTAGTGGCCTTCCATAAGCAGTCAAATTAATCTTTAAGGATGAAGTCTGGCTGCAAAGTATATACTATTAACAAATTCCATTCCAATGTAGAAAGTGTCACGAGCATGGGCATCTTTTCTGATATTTCCCCATGAATAAAACCCCTCAAACACAAGAGAAAGTAAATAAACAAAAAGATAGTGAAGGGTTCACCAAAGTAATCTCTAGGAACAAGAATAACAGGAATAAATCCATCCCCAAGAAGAACCTATGCAAATAAGCAAGCCAAAATTAGTTCAAGGTACTGAAGAGTAACCAAGAGAAAAGGAACCCTAACGAGATGACAACAGATGAAGCAAGAGAGAAAGAAATTCACCGAGTAGACAATGACCAAGATGAAAGGGATATAAGAAATACCAATAGAGGTAAAGAGTAAGCGCTAGAGGATATAGAAATGTATCAAGTAGAGTAATCTCTAGAGGGGGTAGACCTTACAACAATTGCAGAGGAATGGAAACAAAAGGGAATAAATTCCATATTAGAACAATAGTTGCAAAAAATCGAAGGAGCTTATCTTCTCTAGGAAGAATTAAAACTCAAAGCCTACTAACCAGCACAAGAAAATACAACTTCAAAAGGAATATTAGCCAATAGCCGAGTGGAAGGACTCAACCTCAAAGGATGAAGCAGAAAGTGAGGATGAAAGACCACTAGTTAGCTCCTTCAAAAACTGGGAGCCAAGCTAATCAATGAAGGAAAGGTAAAGGCTCTAGCTCTATAGCCATCTCCATGTTAATGAATTATATCTCTTGGAATATAAGGGGACTTAACAGTCCTGGGAAAAATGCATCTTAAAAAGTAGAGTACTGTCTGATCATCCCGACATCCTCCTCATTCAAGAAACAACACTGGACTTGACTCACCCTCCCCTCCTTCTCAACTCATGCTTCAAGCCTTACGGCTCCTTGGATAATATGACTACCGGCATGATGGGGAGTAATGAATTTTTGGAAAAATTCCATACTCGACCTAATATCTTCTTTGGCTACTCACCATTCCTTAACAGTGATCTTGAGAATCATATGCACCAACGAGACCATTAGTATAACCAATGTGCCCCACACAAGGTGATATACCGTATCAAAATGCTCCAAATCATATCCAATCTCCTTGATCCTCTGCACCACCCCATCAAAATCATTGCAAGTGATTTCAATATGATAACTAACCTATCTGAAAAGAAAGGAGGAATGTAGAAATTAGATAAGGACTATGAGGCTTTCCTTGCCACCATAGAAATCCTTAACCTCATTGACATTCCCACTAGAAATGTGTTATTCACCTGGAATAACATAAGAGGAAGAGAATGTCAAATAACCTCCCGTTTAGACCGTTTCCTCCTATTTGAGGCAACCTATCTTACCTCCTAGGAAACAAAGGTGAGAATCCTTTCGCAAGCAGGCTCTGATCACTAGCCCATCTCTATGAAGATTCAAATTTCCATGACTTCGAAGAATAAGCCTTTTAGATTTGAGGCCTTCTAGTTGAATCACCTAGATTTCATGGAAATAATGAAACAATGGTGGACTTACTCTCTCATAAGGACTGGAAACAAAATGTATACTTTCCAAAAAAAGTTAAAACATATCAAAGAGGAAATAAAAAAATGGAACAAAAAAACATTTGGCAATATCATTACGGATAAAAAAAAACTTGGAACATCAATTGGAACTTCTTCAACAAACCATAATTGAATAAGGGCTAAGAGAGACTAGTAAGTAAGAGGAAAAACTACTGCAACAAAGTTGGGATGAAAGAGCCATTTAGGAAGAAAAATTGTGGCAAAAAAAATCCAGAATAAATTCGCTGAAATGTGGTGAAAGGAACACAACCTTTTTCCACAAAACAATGAGACATCACAAGAGGAACAATAGAATTCTGGCTCTGAAGAACTAAGAGGGTCATCTCATTCCCTCTCAATAGGAGTTCGAAATAGAGCTCACCAACTATTTCAGATCTCTTCTCAAAGAGCCAAGGAATGATCAGGATCAGGATATCAAAATATCACCAAGAACATTCCCAACATTCTCATGGAGGACCATAAAAAATGCTCCTAAGGAAAGTCTCCCTCTAGGAAGTGGAAGATGTGGTCATGGGAATTCCCAATGGAAAAGCTCTAGGGCTGGATGGGTTCACTATTAATTTCTACAAAAGTTACTGGCCTATCATAAAGCTAGATGTCCATACCTTAGTGGAGGAATCTAGAATTTAGATGTCTATCCTTAAAGCCCTCAACTCCACCTTTCTAACTCTGATACCCAAAGGAATCCTTGTGGATTCCCCAGAAAAATTTAGGCCCATATCCCTCTGCAATGTCATATACAAAATAATCTCCAAAGTTCTAGTCAATCGAATCAAAGTCATCCTCCCTCTCCTCATCTCCCACCAATAGTCTGGCTATGTGGAAGAAGACAAATCATTGATAGCATCATCCTCTCTCATGCGCTTATTCATTCTCTAAAATCCCAAAAAACTCCTGGTATGATGATATAGCTATATATGTCAAAATCCTTTGACAAAATTAGCTGGAACTATATGAGATAGATCTTGGATGCATTCGGCTTCCACAAAGAAAGCATCAAGTGGATCATGGCTATGGTATTAGGAGCTTTCTTCTCCATCCTCATGAATGGATTACGTTTGCAACCATTCAATCCTACAAGGGGTGTCAAACAAGGGGATCCAATCTCTCCCTTCCTCTTTGTTATAATTCCGGAAGGGCTAAGTCATTTTATCACTGCTACCTTGCATGAAAATAAGCTCTCTGGTCTCCAGCCCCATGCTTCTGCCCCCCTATAACTCACCAGCAATTTGTGGATGATACTCTTCTCTTGGGCCTCCCCTCCATAAAAGAGGATTCCTCTTTCATATCCGTCCTGATGGACTTCTCTGTTCCTTCTGGCACCTCCATTAATCCCCTAAAATCCAAGTTGTTTTTCTTTAATACTCCACTGCCCATTTGTAGGAACATCGCCAGACTCGTGGCCATTCCTATTAGCCCCTTATAGATAGGCATCTCTCCTGAGCCACTTGGGAGAACTTGATAAAAAACTGGAGAAAATATTGGCCAATTGGACCTTCAGAACTATAAATTTGGTTGGTTGTCTCATCTTGGTTAAATCTATCCTTCAGGCCATCCTGCTTTACATGTACTCAACTCTGGCAGCCCCAAAAATGATTTCAATCAAAACTAGGAACCTTCAGAGGAACTTCTTATGGAGAGGAGCAGAGGTCAAACATAAATGGGTTTTGGTAACATGGGAGAAAAATGAAAACCTAAAGAGGATGGTGGCCTCAATATTAGAGATATAGACCTCCTAAGAAAGGCCTTGGGAGTCAAAAACCTATAGAGATGGATTGCTAACCCCAACTCCCCTTGGGGCACATTCTGGAAACTGAAGTACACTCCCTCCCTAATGCAAGAGCAAATCATTAGGCTCATGGAAACCTCAAAGGTTCTGTCATCTAGAATCAAGCTTGGGAGAATAAGGACATCATTCAAAGACACAGTTTTTGGGAAATAGGTAGCAGGAACAAGGATCTTTTCTAGGAGGATGCCTAGCAACCAAGGCCAAAACTTGATAAGATCACTATCAAAATATCAAGGCTGAAATGAAATACAGAGGGAAGATCAAAGTCAACCAGTACTGGGGAAAAGGTGAAGAAAATGACAGATGGAGAAAGTGGATAAATAACGAGGAATGGACTCCCTATATAGACCCCCAAACCTGGTCAGACCTCTCATCAAAGTTACAAATAAGACAAATCCTCCATGACTCTGCTGAGGATAAACTTAGATGGGGAAAACTCAGCAGGACACTTCATCTTAAGCGAAGCCTACAGATACATAGCAAAGCATGACCAACTCCAACCAGATCCGAAATGGAATGCAATCTGGGATAGGAAGAAATGGCCCAAAATTTCTATCTTCCTTTGGTTAATCATGCACATAAAAGTTTTAACATGGCATAATCTAAGAAGAAAAGGCTTTATTGGCCCCTCGAGATTCCCCCTCTGCCAGCAAGAAGAAGAAACCCCCAATCATTTGTTAGATGTCTGCCCATTCACGACCAATGTATGGAATTGGATTTCTTTGGTCCTTAACAGCTCTGATCGGGACCCCTCTTCCATTCAACAAACTATCGCGAACTAGAGAACAGTCTATTCCCCCCATCCTATGGTTAACCATGAATGAATTTATTACCTGGTTTGATCTGCTTGGGTCTATGGAAGGAACGCAACATGAGAATATTTCACAGCCTCTCCATCTAGGAGGAATTCGTTATCGCGAAGATCAGAAGCACGCTCCATGAAACAGTGACCTCTCTACCCACTCAGACTGTCAAAGCCCCTCCCACCCTCCACAAAGTGAGAATTCTCTCAATGCTGGATCTCCTTCATATCAAGGTCTGCAAAGTTACTCCCCTCCCCAGGCTTCATAATAAAAATAACACATGGTAGCCGCCAGAGCAGAGGAATTTCAAGCTCAACTACGATGGTGCATCTAAAGCAAATCTAGGCCCAACATGTTTTGGAGGGGTCTTTCGAAACTCTAAAGGTGAGATAATCTAGATTTATGAGGGAAATATAGGCTCAGCCACCAGCAATGCCACTTAACTTCATGCTCTGGAACATGGCATCGTCATAGCACAAAACCTAAAACTCATTCCTTTGATAGTTGAAGGAGACTCCACGCTGGCTACCCAAATTAGCAAAAAACTTCAGCAGGGTATCAAGGTGGACAAGATCTTGGAAAATTGTCACCTAAACAAAATAATACAATGGATCAAGCAAGGAATTGACAACATGGAATGCCTCCACTTTCAAGAAATCAGAAGGAAAGGAAATAAATTCATGGACATACTAGTGAATGAAGGTACGGCTAGTACCCTACACCTGAAGTCCCTAGCATGGCAGGAATTGGAGGAAGGGGAACTCCGTCAGCAATGTGCATCAATCAATGAAGAAGATAACTACTCTACCGAGTAATAAATGTTCGTGTAATTTTCATCATTACAAGATGGATTTTCTACTCAATGAGAGGGACAGGTGGAGGACATCTGAGTACAAACTCATCCTTAGCTCACCTATCTTCAGAGGCTATGATGCCACCTACCCTCTCCCTTATGTGTCTGTGATATCTCAGCCTCATCTTCCCTACTTTACCATTACTCCTCCACTCCTCCTCAGATCTCCACATGATTCCCCTTCCCGCCCCCTCTTCCTCATTTTGGTATCCCTCCTCCTCCTGCCCTCTATAAATTCACCCCTCCTTCTTCCTCTCATTATTCTCACTGACTTTTCCCTCCGTATTTTTCCCCTCGCCCTTTAGTTCCCCCTGCATTCCTGTCCCTTGATTCCTCTCATGGATCTGAGGCATGGCTCCACTCCTGGTCCAAGTAGGGGAGGTGCGCGCAGTCGCACAACCACCCGTTGGCAGTCCTTGGGACCGACCCATACCACTTGCGCAAAGACTATTGCTAGGCTCATTGCTCTGGGCTACTCAACGAAGGTTAATCCGGAAACTCAGTAGTGGATTTTTTACTTAGAGGCCCATTCCAGTATTCTCTGAAGAGAGGTCACCACAGAGGAGGTCAATGCGGAATTTGCTTGGATTTCGGACCCTACTCTCACCCGAGCACGCGAAAACCTAAACGCACGTCAAATTGAAACATGGGGAAAAATGAAGACCATCATAGGGCTTGCTATGCAGGAACAAGAGGAGCGCTCCAAGACCCTAGAAACTAATATTGACCGGCTCACTGAAATTTTGTAGTGTATGTCAAAGCCATCCACCATTGCAGATATATCACTCAGGGCGTTCCAAATTATATTGTCATCAAGAAGAAGTCGAAAATGAAGGGCCATTCAACGATTGAAGGAGTCCCAAGCATGAAGAAAGAGGACCCTGGGACCTCCACGAGTCATTGGGCCATCACCGCGTAAAGGAGGGAAGCTCTCAAGAGACTCCCATTCTTTTGGATGAGGATCGGGCCACCACCAACTAGGAGTGATGCACTCAGATTCCTTCCCTATTTTTCTTCCTATGTGTATGTTCTTCTGCCTCTGCAAAAGTCTGTCTGTCGTAGAGGATAACAATATCTAAATGGTCAACCGCCATAAGGTGTTCTTCTCTTTTCTCGGATTCTAATATCTCAAATTTTGAAATTGTTGTAATGAGAGTACCTCTCTGTTCCACACTTGTACTCTATTCCCTCTTTTGTCTGGGTAGTACTGTAAATAGAACCTATGCTATGGGAAACACTAGCTTTTCAGCTAGGTCTTGTGTTGGGTTCTTTCCCACACAACCCTTTTTGTAATCTGTCAGTTTACCAAGTAATATACTATATTATTTACAAAAAAAAAAAATGTTAAATTCTTTATATGCCATAATTATCGAAATATTACATCCACTTGCAAATGCAAATTGTTTTAATCTCAAGCAAGTAGTCATCTCACAAAAAGATTATCAACTCCTAGGTACTCAGGATTCTTTAAGGGATATTGTTTTACTTGCAACATATTTGGTCATAAAGCTATTGATTGCAATAGAAGGAATATGAAACATAAATTTTATGATTCCTTTGCTCCCTTTTCTAGTGATATAAGGGCTTATGTTTATAACAAGTTTGGGCACATAGTAAAATAATGTAGGAACAAATAAATGGATCACAATAGACAACATGGAAAGAAACCATATAAGAATATTGACGTCAAAATACCTAAAGAATATGGATTCACCAACATTTATCATAATAAGAAGAAAGAAAAGGAACATATGAGGTGTGGTGTTTCTCTCTACTTGTTTGAAGATGAATATGAATGGTACATAGACAGTGGATGCCCTTATCACATGACTGGAGATAAGAGAAACTTTGAGTATCTCAAGAAAAATAGAGATGGTAAGGTTATTCTTGGAAATAATGCTCCAACAAAAGTTTTGAGAAAAGGTAGAGCCAAAATTAATCAATATAGAAGAGAAGTTGATAATTTATTAGTTCACGGGCTAAAGAAGAATATTATAAGTGTAGGTTAGATGGTGGATAAAGGAAATGTAATTGTGTTTACATCAACCAAATTCAAGGCTAAATATGAAGAAACTGTAAAGGTCATAGCAAGAGGATATAGAAATTCAGAAAAATTATATTTATTTAAAGAAATTAATTCTCGCATAACTAAGGAGGATAGTTCATCGTCTTCAGACTCAAAGTAAAATAAGATGGTGCTCATTGCATTCCATTGTTCTTAAAAGAATACTTCTAACAATGACTGCAGAAGTAATGTGAAGTACATAGCATCATGAAGAGAAGGTGATGATTATCAGGTCCTTAGAATCACCAGTATAGAATCTTAGGGGGAGCTATGCATATGTATACCTTGATATTGACTCCCTATGTTGTTTTGATGTTCATTTGGTATTATTGACATGAAATTTGATGTAGTAACAGTGAACATGAAGATTTTGTACAGGCTCAGGGGGGTTGTGGTTATGAAGGGTCAATATTTTACTTTCTGTACATAGATCTCATAAAAAACAGTTGCATATATATGTGATTTTTCATCTAGATAGTCATGTATGTTTCTCTGAGATGATGAAATAGTGGGGTAGACTCAAAGAGAGTTTCTGATATGCTTCAATCCACTATTATTTGACTTTCTGGTTCTGATATTGATTGGTTATAATCTATTTATAATACTTAGACGTTACTTAGAAATAATGATGGTTCATGAGTTATTGCAATGTGTTATTTGATACTTTTGATGAATTTTATGATGAATGAGTTGGATGTGATCAAACATGATAGTGAATAGTTGGCACAGGTTTAAGGGGAGAATTTTCTATGCTTCTAATAGTGCATTGTTGGCATTATGATTTCCTGAGAATTCGCTCTTACATGATGATGTTCCTGATAAGTATATAGATCATTGTTGATGATGATTTTATGATTCACTCACTACTTATATGCGGTTGTAATTATGTATTCCATGATGTGTAGGTTGCATATGGTGAAGTTATGGATGATGCCTATACGTTTCTTGAGCTTCATGTAAAAAGTTGTCACGATGTTGTTGCATGTGATATTCTTGGTTCTCATATATTGATGCGTGAAAATAATGTTTTCGTGTTGCAAAAGATCTATATGTCTTTGATGTACATGGATTATGGCTTTTCCTACAAATGGAAAGAGCATGTTGACCTTGATGATATGAGGTTAAGTGGATTATTTCACTTTTTCTTCAGTTCTCGGTGATGATTGAGGACATTACATATTTAGTCACATATTAATGATGTTGAAGATTGATGCTACATTGTCTTATCTTACTTCATGATTATTATGAAGATGTTTATGTTGTAAGTTCCTATATGGTGTATGATGGTTGCTGATGACTATCACGACCTTGCTACCTCAGTATTGAGGTCTATGGCTTTGGTCATAAATGTCATATTTGTGTCTTGATGTAAAGGTCATGTAGAGACCCTTGTTGTCAATCATTGTAAAATTCAGTCAAGTATGGACTATTGGGTTTAAGTCATTTATCTATGTAATCCCCTTATTTTGGGTATTTGATGTAATAGTGAGCCAAATATGTAACCCCATTGTATTGGGTGATTGATGTAAGAATGAGTCTTTGGTTATAGAAAAGGTCATACTTGGTTGAGTCATAAAGTCAAGTATTTCATTGAAGGTCTTCAGCATATGCTCAGGGGGAGCATGGTTAATATACATTTTTCATATCCAACAAATCAACCCTAAATAAATCCTCTCTACACAAGGGTAGAGAAGTCTTCATTCAACATTGGTCATCACTTCTCCCTTGATTTCAAAGGAAGAGAGTAGCTTGATTTTTTGAGAAGAAGTCTTGGAGAGAAGCTTTGTGTGCTTACAAATGTCTTTGCAGGTATTTACAGGTGGTGGTAACCAAACACTAAATTGGGTTCCATCAAGTCCAAAGGGGGAGATTGTTAGCATTATGGCTAATGTGTTGTCCTTGATGGAAAACAACTTAATAAATATGTCAACATTATGGTAGCAAGATGATTATACAGGATGGTACAAATGTGATAGAGAGAGTGAACAAAGGAATATCAATTCAGAGAGAGAGGAATGATAAAGGTGAAGTTTGGGAAAGTATACATGGGTCCTGTGAATAAAAGTGGGTACATATACATGTACAGTGAAGAAAATTAGTGTAGATATTATGCACCATAGTAATTGGAATACCAGGGGTATTTACCATGGTATTGGTCCATAGTATTGAGCACTAAAATGGATATTTGATCCCATCAAAGAATACCATCAACATTACTAAGGGATTGGCCTAAGGTATTGGCTAAGGCCTAAACTATATAAGGAGATGGAGATCAAGTGCTAGAGTGTGCAAGAGATGGGTTATTGATGAATGGTTTGATCTGAAACATGTGTGAACCAAGGTGCATGGAGGAGTCTCATATTTGATAGATCTGAAAGTATAATAAGGACTAATGAATATGATTGCTTAATCTTTTATAATTATGACCAATAATGATAGATCTATAGTGGTAATGATACTCTGATATGAATGTGTGACAATAAGGTTTGCGGAGTGTGTGTTGTGGTTACAACAAAGGAATGATTCAATGAATACATATCTATACGTGGGTTTATCTCTGAGATGTTGCATACATACACATATCTACTTATGGGTAGTTGCATATACATTCTATGCAAATTCAGAATATGCACACAAGTGTCAAGCATGAAAAGTAGCGTACATATGTGGATTGTTAGGCCCTATAAATGTTCTAATTTTTACCCAAAACCCTTGCTTTAACCTCTGTTTTACAAGTCAAATAAGCCTCCATGCATATATTTTTGACCTTTTTATGTTTCTTGGGTTTAATGAATAAATGTTTCTTATCTATATTAAAAGGGTTAATTAGATTAATATTTTAATTAAAATCTTACCATCCTATTATCTAAAATATCTATTGTAGTAGATGTCACTAATTTTAAATTGAAGAGTTGTGGTACAAGAAGATCATATCTCAAGATTCCTACACTAATCTCAGTTCCTACACTAAAGGAGGGAGACCATTGGATTCAAGAAGATGACTAAGGATTTGAAGTGATCTGTCAAGGAAGAATCACATGATTTTACCCCTGGTCCTTAGCATGATTTTGTTCAATTGCCTCCTCTAAGTGGTTTAAGAAAAACAAAAGAATGCAAGGGTTTCTATTGATAGAAGTAAGTTGGTAACCAAATATATTTTTGTAACTATTTTGACATGGCTGAGAGCCTGTGCAAGATGTATATATAACTAGTTGCAGGAATAGATAGGTTACCGATACTGTGGACAAATACTGGTGTTGATATTTTGAAGGCTTGAATCGCCATAACCTCCTCTAGAGTTGGATCTGTCATTTTGTTGAATGTATTTAGCAGAGAATTTTTAGTCAATAAACGGAGCTTAATGCTAGGCTCATGAAATTATGTTGTTATTCTTTAGATGTTTAATCTACCTCGCATAAGTTAATTTCTTTTTCAAAGGGAAACGAGCTGGTTAGCTAGGGCCTGCCCAACCCAGCTTGTTCTCCCTCAGATTGTTTCACTGTGTGGTATGTTATGTGTTGAAGTTGGTGTGAGATATTGTGTATCCTTTCAATTTCTTGTGTTGGGTGTGTGTGCAAAAAGGGACCTTGCGTATTATTTTCTTGAGAAATGAAATAACTCAAATATGAAGTTTTTTTCCTTTTTAAAGAGTTATTCTTTTGAATGGGATGTTTAGACATCACGTATGTTGTTTATGTGAAGTAGTGATGATTCAAATATGAAAGTGAACTTTATTTTTGAAGTTTCTTCTTGAACCAAGGTTCAAACCCTAGCTTTTAGATTTGCAACAATTATGTTTATTTGATAACAAGTCAATACCTAGAGATTGGTATGATGTGAAGCAAATCCCTTTTTCATTAAATATTTTGTTTCACAACTGAATATACGAGTTTAAATTTGATTGCTCATATTGAGTATTGTTCCTGGTGTATGATTGATGACTATGGGATCATGTTAAAAACCTTAGTGATTCTTGTATGAAATCATATTTTGGAAAGAGGGTTATTCTTTTTGCAAAAGTATTATGATTTGAATAATACATAGTGATGCTAGTTTCGTGAAACCCAGGATAGCAACTTGGATCCCTTGAGATATTTAGTGTAGGAATAAAGTTTCTTTTATTTTTAAGCTATCATTGTAAGCTCGGGGTGATTCATAGTATAATTTTTCATACATTCTGATTTATTTTGAAAGAGAGTTTCGATTAAACAAGAGAAATGAGTGATTAAATTTGATTGATATTCTTTTATCTTGTGTGGACAGTTGTGAGACATCTCCTTTTTCTTTGTTTCATTGTTTAATGCAATTTTCTTATTCCAAGTCAAGATTTGATTGCTAAGTTACAAGATAGTGTCTGTTGAATCTTAGAATGCACCTTTGACTTGAGAAAAGTTTTTATTTCACACTAGAATAGTAATTTTGTCACACAATGTAGGAATAGATTTGTTTGAGAGTGCAAGAACAAAGTTTGTCTTAAGTGCATGGACAAAGTATTTCAAATGGTTGTCTAGTACAAGAACATAATTTTTATTTGGTTGATTATGCCATTGAATCCTGAATTATTTTTCTTTGGTATGAGATGTTTATGAAGAGCCTCTGATTATTATTTTATTTGGAGATCTAGTTTTTGGGAGTGGTTCTATTGTTACTGTGTAAACAATATAGGAATTGAAGTCAAGGATTTTATTTGAATTTTGTTTGAACTTGATTAATTTAAGTATTGGGATAAACATAGGATTTACAGAATTTGTCCAGAATCTTTGGCATAAATTGTGTTATGCCTCGAAGTCTACGAGGTCCTGGTTTGAAAAGTAAATGTTGTGAATTGAATTTATAATTCCACCAACCAACATTTTGGCACTATTGCCGAGGATGTGTTGAAAGGAATTTTGGTAAAGTTTTTTTTTTTTTTTTTTTTTTCTCTGTAGTAAAGGTAAGTTTTGCTTTGTTTTTGATTTGCAATGTGCTTCTACTACTTGAAGGAGTTTCTTTTGCATTAAATGTGTGTTGTAGACATATTTTTGAATTCACTACAACATTAAATTTGAATTTGAATTTAATTGTTCCAACAAGAATTTTTACAGTTTTGTTAATATTTCTGATTTGATTTATTCTTAAAATGCATGACTAGGAGACGTAGGGTTCCAAAGCCAAATAAGGGATGAGGAAATATTAATAAATCAATTTTTTTTTTCTCATGGTGGGCCTTCTGTTAGAGGTAAGAATTCTAGGCAGACATCGACCAATCACACTGGTACCTTTTACGTAGACTCTAGAGACAATAATGCAACAATATCACAACTAATAGAAGGGAAGAAGGAGACTATTTGGATAGAGACGCTAAATTAGAAAAACAATAAGCTCTCATAGTCTATAGGAAGTGGTCTATTTGGGGGAGGAAAGATAAGATATAATGAAGAAGTGAATTATGAAGGATGGTTGAGAACCAACCAATAGAAGAATAATCCACTTTTGGGTTTCCAATTGTGGACCCAAATGCAATTGTTCAAATGAAAAATATTTTATCTTCCATTCTTCCACACTTTCATGGTAAGGTGCATGAAGATCTTGACACTTTTATTTTTGAGCTTGATATACCTTGTAGAATTTATGAAATTCTTTGGATTCCCAAAAGCTAAAGATTTTCCCTGCAACCCTTAAGGACTCAACATTACACTGGTTCATGGAGTTGGGAGGAAACACTATTACTTCTTGGGAGCAAACGAAGAGGGTTTTCTTGACTAAATATAAGGAATATTGCAAAACAAGAGAAATGCAGAATGAAATCTTTACCATTGCATAGGTTGATGCTCAAACTTTGGAGGATTATTTAGAGAGACATTTATATATCCTTCGAAGGTCAAAGCATAAGTTTGACATGAGAATTATTAGAACCTTGTTTCTATGTGGGGTGTATGATGATTCTAGGAATAATTTGAACTGGTTAGGGCAAGGGGACATTGCCCAGAATTATTTTGATCAGATATGTGACCCGTACAGGAAATTTTCACAAAATCAATTTAGATATGATAAGGGAATTAGAAGTAATTCTAGGAACTATAGATTTGGATCTACAGATGCTATGATTATTGTTTTTGAAAATAAAATGGACAATATGAAAAATTAAATTATGAATACTATTAGTAAATAGATATATTCTCTAAAATTTCAACAAAAAATAGTAGAAGAATAAGAAACATTATCGATTTATTGTCCAAAAATGTAGAAAAAAACATATTTTACATGAGTGTCCCAAAGATTTTAAAAGTGCTAATAGTTGTGTAATATGTGCAGGTAAGAATCCTATCGAGGAATGCCCATCCATACCAGGATTGAAGGGAGCATTTAAAGGAGAGAATTCGACACCTGAGCCACTACATGCTATGGGGGCACGAAAGTCATGGCCATAGGTAAGTACATGTATGATTTCTGAACCTGCACCACAATATTCTTTCCAAAACATGAATTATCCTCAATATTAGCATCATGGGTATCATTCTCAGTATGGGTAGTCTCCTCCTCCCCCATGGAAATAAGGATGGAGGGGACCATCACACTCTCATTATTCTTACCCCATGCCTACATAGTCATATCCTACATCATATGAACATTACTGTATGACACAACCTACACTACCATCTGCTTTGCCTCGACAGACACAACCCATGCCACCACCATTGCCATTACCACCACCATTTCAGCCAACTCATTTGTTAGCACAAATTATGCCCAGCCCAAAGAATAAAGTGGTAAAAATTATTCACTCCATTGGGCCGCCCCATTTCCCTATTTATTAGACCATGCCAATTTGGGTCAATGACCTCCAACTGAGATCAGGAAGGGTAATAAATTTAGAAAAACAAAAACATAATAAAAACAATCGACATTAATCATTGAGGAGAAAAATGATGAGGAAATGCCTAATATTTCAAACAATGATGTTGTCTCTCAACTTATTCCCATACACTCAGAGCCCTTACCTTCTTCTTCGAACAAACCCCATGTTCCAAAGAGGTTGGATGTGGATAAAGTTGACCCCACCCTTGAGTATGACCTGACTTCTGAGTTGAAGACTCTTTGTATAAATGTTCCTCTACTGCAGGCTGTAAAAGAGATTCCAATTTGTACCAAAATTGTTAGGGAATTCTGTCTTAAAAAGACATGAAGGAAGAGAGCTAAGCCTCACATTATCCAGTTTGCTGGGAAAGCAGTTGAGTTGATGACGTGATGTGTTCAAGTTGAAAAATATATTGTTCCTGGAAACCAAGTTGTCTCTGTTAAGATAGGTGACACCCTCATTCCCAATGTGTTAATATATCTTGGAGAGTCTATTAATGTCATGACTAAGAAAACCATGGATCAAATTTAGTTGACTCACATCTGTCCTACCCTCAATGTACTTGAACTTGCTGATAGATCTAAAATCAAGCTGGAGAGTGTGTTAGATGATGTGGTTGTCTCAGTTGATTCATGGGAGTACCCTGGCAGGTTAATTGTTTTATGGCCAAAGAATCCTATTGGGGGATACCATTTGATCTTGGGACCACTACGGATTGCTACAACATATGCCTATATAGGTTGTCACTACGGTGACATGTATATTTCCATTAGGGATCCTAGGAAGAAGTTCACCTTATACCCACCTTCTAGATCTATCCAAGAGCTTCATGATACCTTGTGGTTGGATTATGATAGTAGTGATAACGAAAATCATACCCTTTCTATGATTCATCAGTATACTGAGTCGACTGAGGAGAGCGTGATTTGAGATTTTCTAGATAACTTAGAAACTGTACATAATTTTGAATCACTTCATCAAATTTTCAGTCCAAGTTTCCAGGAAAAGTATGATCCCAAATCCTCATCATCATCATTATAGAGTTTGGTAGCCACCACAAATGTTCATGAGCCTGAAACTACTCTTGTTGAGGTAAGTCTAGGAAAATCCTTACACATTGGTTTAGACCTAGACCCATCCAAGTAGGAGCATCTTGTGAGCTTGTTGGGAGACAATCTTGATGCCTTTGATTGGAGTTACGAGGACATGAGAGACATCCCTCCTGAAACCTACACTCATCATATTTATATTTAGGAGGGTGCCCGACCTGTCTGAAAACCCCAAAGGAGAATGAACCCTGCACTAAGAGATGTTGTTAAAGAATAACTCCAAAAACTCTTAGATGTTGGTTTTATCTATCCTATATCTGATAGCTAGTGGGTCTCTCCATTGGTAATAGTGCCAAAGAAAGATGGGAGATGGAGAATTTGTATTGATTATAGAGAATTAAATAAAGGCACTCTCAAGGATTACTTTCTCCTTCCCTTTATTGATCAAGTACTAGATGCCCTTGTAGGTAAAAATTACTTTTCATTTTTAGATGTCTTCAGTGGTTACAACCAAATACAGATCACACTTGAGGATCAGGACAAAAATACCTTTACTTGTCCTTACGGAAAATTTGCTTATTGAGTACTTCCCTTTGGACTTTGTAATGCTCCGACCACTTTTCAAAGGGAAGTATTGGATATCTTTTCTAACCTCCAGTGTGTAGAGGTTTATATGGATGAATTTTATGTATTTGATGATTCTTTTTAGGAAGGTCTTCAAAATTTAAGCAAAGTACTAAATAGGTGCCAAATGGCTCGCCTTGATCTGAGTCATAAGAAATGTGGATTGTTGTGAAAAGTAGGGGTGTACCTTTGCCATCTTATTTCTGATAAGGGTATCCAAGTAGATGTGACTAAGATATATGTCATTATACACCTACCTGTACCAAGAATTAAAAGGGAGTAAGGGGGTTCCCGGGTCATGCAAGTTATTACTGAAGATTCATTCTGAATTTTTCTAAGATAGTTGCCCCTATTTTCCGATTATTAGCTAAGGATAATGTTTTATCTTGGACCAAGGCTTGCGAGTGAGATTTTGAGAATCTAAAGGAGAGATTAGTATGAGCACCAGTCTTGAGGGGACCTAATTAGTCCCTTTCCATATCTCCTTGGATGCCTTAGATACTACCATTGGTGTAGCATTGGGATAGGAAGAAAATCAATAATCCTATGTCATCTACATCATTAGTAAAAAAAAATTCATCTGCCAAACTTAACTACACAATAACAAAGAAAACGTTTTTAGCTGTGGTTTTTTCCATTAACAAATTCAAACACTATATTACATGATATGAAGTATTTATACATGCCGATAACTCTGCCATAAAATATTTGATGAAAAAACTTTTAACTAGTAGCAGGATAACTAGGTGGATGCTTTTACTATAGGGATTCAATGTTAACGTAATTAATAGGCCAGGAAAATCAAATGTAGTAGCTGATTATATTTCTAGATTTGATAAACCTGGTCAAGAAATTCCTGTAAATGATTCATTTCACAATGATCATATTTTTTTTGTTTCAACAAACTCCCCTTGGTTTGTTGACATAGCCAATTACCTTGCCATGGAAAAAACACAACCACGCCTATCTACCAGAGAAAGGCGGAGGATCATTCAAAATAATGCTTCATACTGCTAGATTCAAGTAGATATTTTCAGCATTGCACCTGATCTTATTATCTATAGATGTGTACGAGAAGAGGAGATGTTTGATATTTTGAGAGCTGCCCATGATGAGACTTGTGGAGGCCATTTTGATGACAAAAGGATAGCATAAAAATCATTCACACTAGCTACTTTTGGCCTTCCTTATTTAAGGATGTGAGTAGTATGTTAAGTGTTGTGATAGATTTGAATGAATGGGCCAACTTGGTTAAGCTGATGAAATGTCTTTATGCCTGCAAGTCATGTTAGAGCCCTTTGAAAAATAGGCCATTGGCTTTGCAGGACCTATAGCCCCAATATATTTAAATAAAAGGCGTTTCTTGGTTTGTACAAATTTTGTAACAAAATGGGTAGAAGCTAAAGTTGTTTCTTATGTTGCTGAGATAGTTTTTGTTGACTTTTTATTTACTGATTTTTTTTTTTACTCGATTAGGTGTACCACATGAGATTTTCAATGACAATGTACCTCAGTTTGTTTCTAATCTAGTAAAATAAATTGTAGATCAATACAGGATTCAACATAGGAAGTATATACCATATCACCTGCATGCAATGTCCAAGTAGAGTCTACAAATAAGGTGAATGCGTCCATTCTCACAAAAAATGTAAATCTTCATAGAAGGGATTGGGAAAATAAAATACCAAAAGCATTATGGGCATATAGAACTACTTGGAGGAATAACAAAGGTCGCACACCTTATGAATTGGTGTACGGGAAACAAGTTTTGTTGCTGATGAAATTCCAAATTAAGACCTTTAGAACCGCAGTGCGGTTGGGACTAGATCTCTTGGAGGCACAACAACAATGAATTTTGAAATTAAGTGAACTTGATGAGATAAGAAGGGATGTTGTTCAATAGAATACCTTGACACAACAACGATGCAGTGAATGGCATGACAAGTTAATCAAGAAAAAGCAACTCCAACTAGGTAATTGTGTGCTCCTCTTTGGTTCAAAGTTCAAAATTTTTAAGAGGAAGCTTCGTACATGCTGGTTGGGGTGCTATGAAGTGGTAAAAGTTTTCGAGAATGGAGTAGTGGAGATAAAAACCATTGATGGAAAGGATATCATTTTCTTGGTGAATGAACATAGGCTTAGAGTGTATCTTCAACCCACCACCAAGGAATATTTCATGCAACAAGTGCAACAATAGCCATATTTGAAAATGGTAGACATGTGAGAATACCAACCTACTGCGAGTATCTTTTGATTTTCTATTTCCTAGAATAATTGAAAAAAAAGAAAGAAAAAAAAACCAGAAAATTTTAAAAATAATAATAAAATAAATAAATAAATAACACATGATTATGAAAACCAACTTGCTGGCACAGTTGTGTAAGAATATGCTTGAAAAACAACTTGTTGGCCAGTAGATTCCTTTCTAACAAAACGGGATGCTACATGGAATCAATATGCAGGACTAACCTACTTTTGAGAAGAGGAAAGTTTCTACAGGGATTTCTAGTGGAAGTAGAAAGAACCAACATAAACATCTCCCTTATCAAATTTCAGGGTAGGTGGCATGTCAAAATTTTATACAGGTGGCATAAAAAGTCCCACTGAAGTTAATTGATTTACACAAGTCACAACAATATTTGATGGAGGCCTCAACCATTTAAGGTGGATACACTATCTTTATTCCTTTTGTTTTTCTGTAATTTACCTCTAATTTCATCTTTATTCTTTAATACATAGTGATTCCATCCCTATTCTTCTACTAAATTCCCTTTTCCCACTTCTATTTTTCCCTCTTATACCCTTAAAAAAATTTCCCCGTGTCCCACTTCTTATCTCCCTCTGGATCACTCCACCTTATTCTAAGTGACCTTGATGAGTTTCCTTCCATTTTTTTTATGTAATATCCCTATCCCACTTTTTTTTCCCCTCTTATTTTTTAGGTTCTGGCATCTTTGCAGCCTTGTCTATTCTAGGACCAAAGTATAGTAACACTTAATCTTGGCAATTCATCCTCCTTAACTCTGCAATTTGTTTTTTTACATAGTCCAACTGATTCTTCAAATGTAAGTCGATTGGTCATTATAGTACATGAATCCTTTTTTACAAATGAAAGTGTAGGAATTATTTTTATGATTACAGTGCTAGAACGTATCATAGCGCAGTGCATGAATCATTTTTATAGTACTGGCACAATGCGGGAATTCTTTTTTGTTACAGTACAAGAATCTCTTTGATTACAACATGGGTTGATTTTTTATGACAATGTTAAAATAGTCCTTTTAATGATAGAATGATGACCTTGTCCTAGGTATGAGTACCTAAACCTTCATCTATAAAGTGACCATTATTGTTAAGGGTTCTGAAGAAACACGAATGGTTAGCATACAAATAATACAAAATATAAGCACCCTTTTTATCATTATAGTAACACCCAACTCCATAGAATATCATTATTAAGGTTGAAATGCATGAATGAAGGATTAATTTCTATCCTTGCCATTATGTTTTAACGCTGACATTAAACAAATTTTCTTTCCCATCATGTGAAAATCTACTGGTATCTAGTCACCTAAATATTTATGCCTCAAAGTTATTACCTGTATGACCATTATCTTTCAAATGTTGATGATAATCATTGATTTTATGCCTAATTTTCAAACCTTTCTGAATTCATTATTTCTAACTAAATCCCCATAGCTCGAGGGTCGTAACTACTATGTTGGGTTAAGCATGAGGTGTCAGTGTAGGAATTGTGACGCGGGAGGAGCTTGTATTTTACTAAATGTATAGTAAAGGAATCATGTGAGCCTTGAAGTGAAATTATTCTTGCACTATTTGAATTTCGCTATGATTTTATGTCAATCTGTGAATGCAAGTGCAAAGGTATTTAAATTGTCAAAATTGTAATATTGTAGGTTGAATTGGCATCATAGGAACCATGGAACCAGTGAGAATTGAACCCTTCTCTGTCAAATAAATTGAAGGGATGATAGAATATGAGGCGAGCCTTCCCATTTTACAGGAAGCAAGATGACTTCTTTTCATGTACAAGTTCAGTGGCTATGACTCAAGTGTCATCAGGTATTTTGCACATAATTTTGATGGGGAGATGGTGACTATAGGTTGGTTGAGATTCAAATTGATACAAAAATTCATTTATCAAGCCACTGAGCTACCTGTTTCAGGGGAATAATGTTTTAAGGAAGGTGAAATAACGACATGAGTTTGGTGCAGGTTTTTGGCAAAGAAAGGATGCATAGTTGATTGGAAGAAAGGGGTGGAAAGGAATGAAATGATCAAGAAATGGAAACATTTTTTATACATCTTATATAAATTCCTAACTTGCGAAGGTAGGTACTCCATGACCTACTTATACCACATTCATCTCTTGATGCACTTTGAGTTCAATAAACTAATTAATTTCCCATACTTTCTATTAAAGAGCCTAGCCAAGATATCTAGGAGTGTCTAGAAATCTTCGAAACACTAGGTAGGCTACAAATTGTGCCATTATGGGTTGATAAAAATTATAATTAGTGAGGAATTGAAAAACCAAGGTTCTATCTAGGAGAAATTTATCAAACTATATCAGAGTGGAGAAATCAGGAAGGTGATTGACATCAAGAGTAAGTAGGGAGATAAGCACGAGAAGGTTAAAGACTCCAAGAGTACTGAACTTCAGATAGAGGAACACCAACAAGGTGGAAAGTGTAAAAAAGTTAAATAATCTAGAACTACTTAGCCTCGATAGGTAGAACAACAGGAGGAAAATAGTTATGGAAAGAAGAAAAGAATGACATGTGTGGTGTCAAAACCACCTTGAAGAATAACAAGAGGTTTGCTAAAAGAGCATTGTGCTTCCTCTTATGGGAAGACATTAGGGCCTCATAGTTTGCTTGAAGTAGAATTTATTCGCGATTATGAATCATATGATGCTTCTCTAGGAGAGCCGCCATTAGATATCCCTGAAGGGAAATTATGGAATGGCTAGTGATAGGGTTTCAATGTGCAGAAATAAGCACAGGCTCGATGAAGGAAATATTTCTCTTCTAGCACAGGTGGCAGCACTGGGTACCGCTATTACCAGTTAGGAGTGACGAGGAGAAGAGTATGAGGATGATGTTCCTCTGATATTTGTGATGAAGAAATTTAAAAATAAAAAGATGATCCCCAAATAAATTCAAGAGCAGAAGGGAGAAGAGCATGAGGATTCTATCCCTCTTGCATTTGTAATAAAAAATACGAAGAAATATAGAGGAGCTCATGAGAAAAAGGAAAAAGAATTGAAGGAGTTTTTACTTGATGCACCTAGTGAGAAAAGGCAAAGGAAAATCATGAGTTGAAACAAAAGGTCCAAGAGCTGGAGGTTTTGAATAGATAAATAAAAACTCAAAATGCCTCATTGACAACTAGGAACAAATAATTTCTTGCACAGGTGGCTGGATTAAAGGAACATGTTAAGAAATAGAGGATTCAAGTGGCCTCCATGAAAACCCATGGAAGAAGGTTCAAAAGAAAAGTAAAAAAGATCCAAGTTGAAGGCTCAGAATTAATATGCAAGTCTAGAAATAAGGAGGCAAGACTTCAAGTTTTTGTTTTTTCCAAAGGTTAGTGAGAAGTTATGTGAGGACACACAACAAGATGAGGTTGGGGGAATTTTAAGTCCTACAAATGTTCTAGTTTTTACCCAAAATCCCTCGTCTTAACCTTTACTTTACAAGTCAAATAAGCCTCCTTGCATATATTTTTGACCTTTTTATGTGTCTTTGGGTTAAATGGATAAATGTTGCTTGTCTATATTAAAGGGGTTAATTATGTTAATATTTTAATTAAAATATTACCATCGTGTTATCTAAAAGATCTCTTGTAGTAGTTGTCACTAATTTTAAATTGAAGAGTTGTGGTACAGGAAGATCATATCCTGAGATTCCTACACTAATCTCAGTTCTTGCATGAAAGAAGGGATACCATTGGGTTCAAGAAGATGACTGAGGATTTGATGTGATATTTCAAGGAAGAACCACATGATTCTACCCCTAGTCTTCAACACAATTTTGTTCATTGGCCTCTTGCAAGTGGGTCGAGAAAAATAGAAGAATGCAAGGGTTTCTATTGATAGAATTTAGTTGGTAACCAAATATATTTTTGTAATTAGTTTGACATGGCCGAGAGAGTGTGAAAGATGTATATATACCTAGTTACATGAATAGATAGGTTATCAATACTGTAGATAAGTACTGGTGTAGATATTTGGAAGACTTTTATCACCATAACCTCCTCTCAAGCTGGATCTGTCATTTTACTGAATGTATTGAGCAAAGAATTTGTAATCAATAAAAGGAGCTTAATTCTAGGCTCATGAAATCATTTTGTTCTTCTGTGGATGTTTAATCTATCTCACATAATTTATTTTCAAAGGGAAATGAGTTGGTTGTCTAGGGCCCAACCAACCCAACTCGTTCTCCCTCGAATCGTTTCACTGTGTGGTGTGTTATGTGTTGAAGCTGGTGTGAGCTATTGTGTATCCTTTTGATTTCTCGTGTCGGGTGCATGTGAAAAACAAGGGACCTTGTGTATTCTTTTATTGAGTAATGAAAATAGCTCAGATCTGAAGTTTGTTTCCTTTTTAAAGAGTTATTCTTTTGAATGGGATGTTAAAAGATAACATTTGTTGTTTATGTGAAGTAGCGATGATTCATATCTAAAAGTGAGCTTTATTTTTGAAACTGTTTCTTGAACTAAGGTTCAAACCCTAGGTTTTAGATTTGCAATAGTTCTATTTATTTGACATCAAGGCGAGACCTGCAAATTGGGATGATGTGAAGAAGATCCCTTTTTGCATTAAAGATTTTGTTTCACAACTGAATATACGTGTTTAAATTTGATTGGATCATAATGAGTACCGTCGCTGGTGTATGATTAATGACTATGGGATCATGTTAAAAACCGTAGTGATTCATGTTTGAAATCATATATTCCCAAGAGGGTTATTCTTTTTACAAAAGTATTATGATTTGAATGATACACAATGATACGGGTTTTGTGAAACCAAGGATAACAACTCAGATACCTTGAGATCTTCAGTGTAGGAGCAAAGTTTCCTTTATTGTTAAGCTATTAGTCTAAGATTTGGGTGATTCATAATATATTTTTGCATAAAGTTTGATTGATTTTGAAAGAGGGTTTCAATTAAATCAGAGCAATGAGTGATTGAATTTGATTTATACTCTTTTATCTTATGTGCACATGTGTGAGACATATCATTTTTCTTTGTTTTGTTGTTTAATGCAAATTTATTATTCCATGTCAAGATTTAGTTGCTGAGTTACAAGATAGTGTGTGTTGAATTTGATAAGGCACCTTTAACTGGAGATTTTTTTTTATTTCACACCAAAATAGTAAGTTTGTCACACAGTGCAGGAATAAATTTGTTTGAGAGTGAAAGAACATAGTATATCTTAAGTATGGGAACAAAGTATTTCTAATGGTTGTTTGGTATAGGAACACAATTTTTATTTGGTTGATTATGCAATTAAATCCCAAGCTATTTTTCTTTGGTATGAGATGTTTTTGAAGAGTCTCTGATTATTCTTTTGTGTGGAGATCTATTTTCTGGGAGTGGTTATAGTGTTACTATGTAAGCAATGTAGGAATAGAAGTCAATGATTTTATTTGAACTTTATTTCAACTTGATTAATTTAATTGTTGGCATAGAGATAGGATTTACAGAATTTGTTAATGACCTTTGTTATAAATTGTGTGATGCCTTGAAGTCTACAAGGACCTGGTTTGACAAGTAAATGTTGTGAATTGAATTTACAATTCCACCAACCAACACAAGTGTGTTTTGTGAAAGGCACATATATCTACTAGGGTTTTGCACTATGAGTTTTTGATGATGTTTTATCAATTAAATTATGTTTGAGGTTGTCTGTCGATGAAGTCTCTCTTATAATAATATATGTTTGACAATACTTGTTAGGTTGAATTGATTATGGAATGGAATGTTGCCTAGTGATGAAGCCACTGTGTTGTGATCTGTATTTGGTTCAGTGATCTGTGATGGTTTCAATATGTTATTCAGTGTGATAGTGATTCAGAATCAATTGTTCAATGTTTTGAGATATGTATGTAGGTCTTCTTCATGGAAAACATGTACATAAGCGGTTATGATTAAGATCAACAATAACATATACCTTCTGACATATGTTTGATCAAGGTTTGTAGTGAAAACAACTGGATTCTATGATAAAAATAATATGGTTTGGTATTCTTATGGATGGATGTGCATTGACATGTTTTGATATGGAGTGATTTTATCTATCTACGTTGGTCGATTAAGATTCAATTACTATTTTATCTGGTTTAGTAATTGGGTGAATTGATATAGTGATTGGTTTTAGAATTATTATTTGGTATTGGGATTAATGATGGAAGTGGGTCCAATATGAAAATATGATGAAAAGTGGCCTATAGGTTAAATGTTGTGAGTTAGGTAGATCCCGTATGAAATATTATGAAATGTGGTCCATAGAGGTGCTGAAGGTTGGAGCCTTTAGTGAGGGATTCAGATATTCCTTCCAGTGGTAGCCGGTAAATTTATTCAGGGCGTTAGAGCTCCCTTCCAATGGGTGTAGGTAAATGAGATCAAGGGATTGGAGCTCCCTTCCAGTGAGTGCTGGAGAATGAGAGAAGGTTATATCCTTTTATAGGTGGATTCCTGTGTACTGGTATTAGTCTGTGCCAATACAATATTGTAAGATGTTTTCCCTTTATAATAAAATATGAAGACATAGACAACGACAACAATGGTTTTCTCCCACATTGGGTTTCCACCTAAAAATCTTGGCATCCTCATGTGTTTCTTATGTGTGATGGTTTATTCTGTTCTTACTACTCATGGTTATTGTTTAATTATTTTCTATTGAAGTAATGATGCATTGGTTCGAGTAGAACAAAAGATGAAATAAATGAAAAGTTAGTTAACTAGATATACACTATTTGTTTTCATCATAGTCGCGTACATACGATGGTTTATTTAATGAAAGTAGCATATAGAAATATAAATAAGAAATGAAAAGTTGAACTAAGCTTAAAATACCGATTCACCCCCCCACCCAATATTTTTCGCAACAATTGGTATCAGATTAGGTCACTTTAGTTGAAGCTTAATCACTTGGAGTGGATCAAGGATGATGGGAAAGAAGAAGATAGATCAAAGGAAGGTGCCATAAAACTGTGGTAATGACAATGAGATATTAGTTGCAGTGATAGTTATAGACGTCAACAAATATTCAGCTTTGGCAGTACCCCACTTTCTATTGATCAAAAATGAAGAAGACAATAACAAATAATTATCAGGTATGGGTTTTTGTTCTAATTGTGGTCCATTTCCTTGTTTATGTATTAATTATGAAAACAAATATGACAATGAATCAACTGAACTTGCTTTCATGGGTAAAAGTGAAATTAAGCATTCTGAAGATATAGAAATATAAAAATGATGGTCGTAGAAGCAAAAGAACAAGACAAATCAGAAACAACGGAAAATAAAGGTACGCTTATGTAAGTGGTGATAACTATGATGAATGGAAAGAAAATATGAAGTATAAGTTAATGAATCTAGGATCTAATGTTTGGAATTTAGTATGTAATGGTTGTACTGAAATTCCTCCATTGGGTGAATAATTACAAAAAAATAATGCAACTTTAAATGAAATCTTTGGGAACCTACCTGATTTAGCATTAGAAAAGGTTATGCACTATGAAACTGCAAAAGAAGTATGGGATAAATTGCAGGTACTTCATGAAGGAAAAAAAGAAAAGTTTTTTTTTTCATTTGAACCAACAAGTAATCATTTTTTTTAAGGAAAATGAGTATGTAAAGTCAGGTGGAATCACTGATTCAAAAGAAGACATGTTAGAGGAAGTTCTTAATATTAGAAGAAAACTTGACCTTGCTTTGAAAATGATTATTAATATTAAGAATAAGTTGTAGGAATATGGTAACAGGGATCATGCTATAGTAGAATCTAAACAATATTGTGAAGGACTTGAAGTTGAGATCATCTCTCTCAGAGAAGACCTTGAAAAGTCAAACACGCAAAATGAATAGCTACTTCAAGTATTTTAAGAGCAAGAAAATGGGTTGAAGAAAGAGATTATCGAATTGAAGGAGCACTTGGAAGAAGGAAGCAAGGTTGAAGAAGGGATGAGGAAACAATATCAGGTAAAGGAAGAACAATACCAAAGAATGGAGGTTGAGGTAAACATTCTAAAAGGAAAATTAGAAGAAAAGGATAAACACTTGAGATTTCAAGATAGTACTAAGATTTTGGATAAGATCCTTAGTAATAAATTGTCTCCTTCTATTAAATATGGTATTGGATTTCACGAAACTATTAAAGGGTAGTCTAGTTCATAAGCTTGTGCAAGGATCTTGAAGGATACCAAATCTGAAATTCCTATTAAAGAGATAAGAAATCAACTAGATAAATATCCAAGGAAGATGAATTTCCAAAAGAAAGGATATGCTCCAAATAATAGAAATGTTAATTGATTATCTCCTCCGATCAATAATTTTGAATGTTTTCTATATCAAAATTATGGACATGTTGCAGCAAATTGCAGAAGAAGATTGTTTCAATCTCAAGCAAGTAGTGATCTCACAAGAAGATCATCAACTCCTAGGTACTCAGGCTTCTTTAAGGGATACTATTTTACTTGGAACATATTTGGTCACAAATTTATTTATTGCAATAGAAGGAATATGAAACATAAATATTATGATTCCTCTGCTCCCTTTTTTGGTCATATAAGATGTTATTCTTGTAACAAGTTTGGGAATGTAGAGAAATAATGTAGGAACAAATCAATGGATCACAGTAGACAACATGGCAACCAATCAGATAATAATATTGATGTCAAAATATGTAAAGAAGATGGGTCCACCAACATTTCTCATAATAAGCACAAATAAAAGGAACAAATAAAGTGTGGTGTTTCTCTCTGCTTGTTTGGACATGAATATGAATGGTGCATATGGAGTAGATTCTCTCATCACATGACTCGAGATAAGAGGCAGTTTGAGTCTCTCGAGTAAAACAAAATATGGTAAGGTTATTCTTGGAAATAGTGCTCCAACAAAATTTCTGGGAAAAGGTAGAGCCAAAATTAATAAATATAGAAGAGTAGCTGACACTTTATTAGTTCAAGGGCTAAAGAAGAATATTCTAAGTGTAGGTCAAATCAAGGATAAAGGAAATGTAATTGTGTTTACATAAACCAAATGCAAGGTTATATAACGAGAAATTGGAAAGGTCATAACAAGAGGATATAGAAATCTAGACAAATTATATGTAATTAAAGAAATGAATTCTCGTAAAAATGAGGAGGATAGTTCATCTTCTTCAAACTCAGATTAAAAGAAGATGGTGCTCATTTCATTCCATTGTTCTTAAAATAATACTTATAATAGTGACTATGGAAGTAATGTCAGGTACATAGCCTCATGAAGAGAAGGTAATGATTATCAATTCCTCAGAATCATCGGTATAGAATCTCAAGCGAAGCTATGCATATGTATACCTTGATATTGAGTCCCTATGTTATTTCGATATTCATTTGGTATTACTGACATGACATATGATGTAGTAAAAGTGGACATGAACATGTAGTATAGGCTTAGTGGGAGTTGTGGTTATGAAGGGTCAACATTTTACTTTCTGTATGCGGATCTCATAAAGGACAATTGCATATATACGCAAGTTTTCATCTATATAGTCATGTATGTTTCTTTAAGATGAAGAAATAGTGGTATAGACTTAGGGAGATTTTTTGATATGCTTAAATCAATTATTGTTTGAATTTCTAGTCCTAATATTGACTGGTTACATTTTTTTTATAATACTCAGATGTTACTTAGAAATAATTATGGTTCATGAGTTGTTGCAATGCGTCATTGATTCTTTTGATGACTTTGTTTATGGATGAGTTGGATGTGATTAGACATGAAAGTGAGTAGTTGGCACATGTTGAGGGGGAGCATTTTCTATCCTTCTAATAGTGTATTGTTGGCCTTATGATTTCCTGAGCATTCCTTGTTGCATGATGATGTTCATGATAAGGATATAGATCATTGATGATGATGAGTTTATGATTCACTAACTACTTATATGATTCTTTCATTATGTCTTCAAGGATGAATAGCTTGCATATGGTGAAGTTATCGATGATGCCTATATGTTGCTTGAGATTCATGTGAAAAGTTTTCATGATGCTATTTCATGTGATATTCTTGGCTCTCACATATGTTGTTGATGCATGAAAATATATGTTGTTGTGCTGCAAAAGATCTGTATGTCTTTGATGTATGTGGATTGTGGCTCTTCCTACAAATGGAAAGAGCATGCTGAACTTGATGATATGAGGTCAAGAGTATGAGTCGCTGACAAAATTTATTTCACTTCTATGTCAGTGCTTGGTGATGCTTGAAGACATTTAATATTTAGTCACATATTGATGATTTTGAATATTGATGCTACATTATCTTATGTTACTTCATGATGATGATGAAGATGTTTATGTTGTAGGTTCCTATATGGTGTATGATGGTTGCTGATGAATATCATGGTATTTCTACCTCACTATTGAGGTCTCTGGTTTTGGTCATAAATTTCATATTTGTCTTTTTATGTAAAGGTCATGTAAAGACCCTTGCTATCAATCATTGTAAAATTCAGTCAAGTATGGACTATTGGGGTCTTGTCATTTATGTATGTCATCCCCTTATTTTGGGCATTTGATTTAATGGCAAGTCAAATATGTAACCCGTTGGCTTGGTTTGGGCTAACCTAGGTTAAATCTATACTACACACCAAAAACCCCTTGATAACTGGCCCTTTCGGCAATGACCTACAAGAAGATCGTTGTCTCAACCAAAGTGACTATGGGAGGATGCAGAACCAGGTTTCTGCAACCTTAAGGGACTGGCAAATGTGGTATTATTATGTTATCTTATTCTTAGTACTTATAAATCACTTTGGCGCATTATATTAATCACTTAAACATGCCATATAAACCATCACTGTGCTAAATTAAAATGCAACTATAGTAACTACTAATCTACAACAGATAATAAACAAATATACACAACAAAACACCAATGTACCATGGTTCACCCGAGTGTAGGGCTACATCAACAAGAAATGTTGCTTAATATAATAAATATTTTAACAAAAATTAGTTCTTGGCATGCGTAATATGCTGCAAGCTGTCTATGCACTCAACTGCAGAATCAAGCCTCTGCGCACTCAGCTGTAGAGGCTCACCTTCTCTACCAAATTATAGATCACAACAATTTTCCCATAACACTAATTTGGATCAATTCAATTGATTTTATCAATCTACTGATTATTCCGTACTTATTATTTTGCCCTATATATACTATTACATCAAAGGATTACATCCTCAAAATACCATGGTCCAAATACCGTGTACTCCCTAAAACAAGCAACTATGGTCCCAAAACCATTGATCCCTTACAAAATCGCGCACTTTTACAAAAAGGAGGGGCTTCAACCCACCCCGAAGCCCTTACGTGTTAGGTCCCTATACTACTAGTGTAACCCCTTATTGTTATTAGTGCACCCCCCTTATTATATTGTTGTGCTCATGTAGTCCCCATATTATTATTATTGTGCCCCATAGAAGCCCATGGTTGTTATTGTTGTGCCCTTACATTATTATTGTTATGTCAGCTCTAATTACATTATAACCCCTTAGACTCCTATATATAGAAAGGAGGCCTTGTCATTTGTATCATCCAATAATTGTTCATTTGTGTAATGTAAAGTAGGTTCCCCCCTCAAAGAGGTTGATTTTGAAGGCATTTATCTATCTTTTATTCTATTTTTGAGATGGTTTCATAACATTTGGTATCAAATATTTGGATTATAGGGTTTCGCTGGTCAAAACAGTCCATCGTGGAATTTTCACTATAACTTTTTCTCTTCAAATTTTCAGAAGCTAAAAGAAAAACAAATTTGAGCCAAAATCAGTCTAAACCTTGGGTCCGAATTTAAGAGCTTTTCTCGCTATATTTTCAGAGATACAATCTGAGGAAGTTAGGGATTTTGAAAGCTCCAAAATTCCATCTCAAAAAGGTCATCATGGAATTTTCGCTATAATTGTTTTCCTACAAATTTTTAGAATTTGAAAACCCATTTGAGCCGAAAATGGGGTGAAGCTTGGGCCCAAATTTCGGATCTCGTTTCACTATAGTTTTGGAGATGTAGTCGAAGACATTTAGGGTTTCTGTGGACTCCTAAATTACGTCCTAAATCGATGACCGTGGGAAAATTGTCATAAATTTTTCTCTGAGTATCAGATTGAAATTTCATAAGAAGTTATAAAAAGAGGACGACCTGGAGTTTTCAGTATATCAGTTTCTAGTCTGAAGGTCGAAACAGTGACATGTGGAACTTTGTACAAGTTCCCTCTACTTAAAGAGTATATAATCAGGCCATCTTGGGAGATGGGGTGTAACTCTTTCTTGGAGAATCAAATCTTGATCAGACTTGTAGGGTTAGAAAGAGAACTTAGAGGGATAACATAGGATGAAATTTTAGACCTTGGAGATCCGAAATTATAGAGATACAATAGATTCAAGATCGATCTCCTAAGATCAAGGAAAAGTGATATGAGGAAGTTTGATGGCAAGGATCTGGTAAATTGGATACTATAGATGGAGCAATATTTTGATCTACATGGTGTACAATTGTTACAAAAGGTACATGTTGCATCTTTGTATTTATAATCAAATCAATTTTATGGTATAAAGGGCTTTGTTCTCATAAACCACTTGTAACTTGGTCAATTTTCACAGAGGAAATGATAGCACATTATGAGGATACAAAGAGTAACACCTTCTTTAGCCAATTCATAAATCTCAAACAAAAGGGTTCAATGGTAGAGCACATTGAGGACTTCCAAAAATTGAATATAAGGGTAAATGATATTCCATATAAGCAAAGGATTGATGTCTTCATAAGGACTTTAAAGGATAACATTCAACATGAGGTTTGTCTTTGGGAACTTGATTCATTGGAGAAGGCATTTAGGTTGGCAAGAAAAATTGAAAGCAAAGTTATGGAAACAAGGAATCCTACCACTCACAACTATAAATATGGAAGTGTTTTTTCTCCTAGCCTTCCACAACCTACAAGGTTTACACAACAACAATTGGAAGAAAAAAGAGAAAAAGGGCTTTGTTATAGTTGTAATAGAAAATACACTAAAGGTCATAAGTGTGCTAAGAAGAAATTATTTTACATAGATTGTGAAGAGGAGGAAGAAAAGGATCAAGAAACATCAAAAGAAGAGGATATCCACTAGGAACTAACCCTAGAGAAAGAAGAAAGGAATCTGACCATATCTTGTAAATCATTGGCAAGAATTACCAATCCTCAAACTCTCAAGATAGAAGGACATATCAAGAAGAAAAAGGTTCAAGAAGTGAAAGATCACATTGAGAAT